>CM073779.1:84847779-84913794 GCA_037158775.1 Hetaerina titia
ATGGAAATGGATTTGCCTCGCTCTAGTGAGATGGAAGCCTTACATTCCAATGTTAACATAGGCATGCATGTTATTCAATGGCGCATGATTGATCCTCGACCAGCGCCAGTTCTCTCTGTGGTCTCACTCCTTTTAAAGTTGGAGTGAAGTATTCTTTATCGACTGAATACCGTTCTTAGGTCTCCCTTGACCATTTCATTACTCTTTTGTCTGATTTTTGGTGACAGTTATTTCTTAACACATCCTAGTGATCGAGTTTGTAAGTAGTGATGTAAGTTTGTTTTATTATTATTTATTTTGGCTTTTGTGTGATTGAGGTATACGTGGGTCACTGTTTCTCAAACACAGCCAAGTGACCTAGTGTGTATTCCCTATGTCTCCCCTTACTTGTTATTTTTTTGTAAACCTTTTTTCCTTCTTCTTTTTTCTTGTCACTTAGTTCCAATCAAGTTTACGGTCTCGGCCTTTTTTTGTTTACATTGATTCACGACAGTAGCTACGTTCCTTGTATATTTAAAAAGCTCACTCATGCCACACTAGCGTGTGCACGCAAGACTATATTAAGAGAGAAGCTTGGACTTGGTACGCATAGTGATGACTCTGTTATCACAGTTCAATTTTAATGTAATTTCCCTCTCGTCACGTAAACTATGTAAGAATAACTTCCGTGTATCCTTCGTGCCGTGTTTTTGTGTGACCGTTGACTGTCATTAATATGGTAAAATAACCTTCATGTAAACAGGGTCCGCGATTAATATTATATGATTTATTAATAGGAATACGTGAACACCGATTTTAGTGAGAGTTGAAAGGCCTTACGGTTTCGATTAGAGCGAGCATTCCGGTTAAGTAATCCAGCACTTCTGTTCTTGCTTAGATAAAGAGTTGCAAAGGATATTTTTTCATCTCAACTCAACGTGAATATGAATGACATACTGATTTAATGTACGTGTCAACAGTTCGTAAAATAAAAAAAGTATAAACTAGTTTTTTTCTTTGATTTGGTTGGTTGGTTGAACCACAAAATGAAAACTTCACGCGTCCATTGATCCTATTATTGTGAAGTAAAGTATGGCCACCAATATACAGTTCAGAAGCCTAGTTCAAGTTCAAAGTAATTCACTTTTTAAGTATATTATGTAATATGTTTCTGTTTTTACGCGCAGTTTTTACATATCGTGTCTCATTTCAATATTATCTTCTTCCAAAAGGTTATCGGAAAAAGTATTGAATCTTCGGTTGGACTATTTGCTGTTACATGTTCCTTTTTATGTTTTCCTCTCCCGCAAGGAAAACGGCAAACCACTTGATCGATAAGCTCCGCCAATTTCTGTGGGCAGTTTTCGTTCCTTAGTGAATCCCACTTCTATCTTTCTAAGAGATATCATTCTCTTCTTCTATGGAACCGTCATTAATTCCAATATCCAAAAGAATGGCATGTAATCAACCAAGTGGAGAAGACTTGTCTTTTGGTCCTTCCATGCGCACCTTAAATGAAAAACTGAATGCATTTAGATTGTTTTGGTATCTTTATAAAGCTAAACAGTTCCACTGCATGTATGAAAATGTGATTTTCATGCATGCAGTGTTTCGAGTACATTCGACCGAGACTCGGTCGAATGTATGCAATGCCCTAGCGGCGCATGTTTTCATGGGAAAACTTATTGAAGTCGGAGCAGTATTTATGGATTTCCTTGGGTAGTTTTTTATGAAGAAATTCGGGCATTGGATGTTTCGCCAATTGACTCGCTCTAATTTTTTCTTCGAGTGTTCGCCGGAGCATTTTTACAGTACACAACAGTTTTGAATGTTGAAGTCGTGACCCTTTCGTGTTATAACTGAGAATGGGAGAAAGAGGAAATGCCACTGCACTGCAGTGCAGTAGCGGAAAGGGAATTACTCAATTACTTAAAAACCACAGTGAACAGTCACAACAATAGTGGAATTTCTCTGGCAGAACTCCAGCTTCACTCTCCCGAGACTGTGAGCTTTTATTTATTCTCTCTCATAAGAATAGCTATAAAACCTGTAGTTCTCAGTTTGATTCATAAACTTGCATAGTTTTCAGTCTCATCTCGGTGCCAGTATGAGGGACATTTAACAATCAGTGTGCCTCAAAGAGAATCAGAGCAAAAAAAAATACTTTCGCAAGTAATTGGTTACACCTAAAATAACTCTTATACAAATTTGAAATCATAGTGAGCGTGGCTTAATAGATAGGACTAAACAATGTTGACATCCCAGGCTAGTTGAGCGAGTACCGCAGCAGTACCACAACTGTTCTCTCCATACCATAATGCTCAAATATCGGAGGGGGAGTTTACTATTATTATTAAAACTCACATGTGCAGATAGAGAATGTCAGGTGGCACACAAGTCCCAGGCATTACAGTCCAACTTGCCTTGTAAAAATAACATGAAATTTCACATCCAATCAAAAACGCAAGATAATAAATAAGATCAGTCAGGAAAAAATACACTAAAAGGAAACTTCCAAGCACCAATCTCTAACAAAAAAAAGAAAATCCCAATCTCATTAGTATCAGTTTTCCAATCAACAAGAAAAAAAATCAAAACTAAGCTGTTGCATACATTTTCACACAACACATCAATGAAATTATTACATAAATTGTTTATATCTTTTCTTGAAATTATTTACCCTGTTAGAAAAGGGCTCGAATGGTTTTGTAGTTAAACTGTTCCAACTTACGATGGAACTTGGATGGAACTTAGTCGGAAATATGAATATGTGGAATAGATCATGGGAGGAAGTGATGTGAATCGATTTGAAATAGAGTCGCATTTCCTCAATTGAAAGCATTGAATTCGGATGTGTACACGTGCTTGTGATTTTTGCCTCGACAATACAGACCGCTGTATGCCCAACCGCTCGCTTTTCACCCGGGTTTCATCGCACACCTCCCGGAGATATCCTCACGCCCCTGTAAAGAGGATCCCTTAACACATGCAGCGACCCGCCCACAATTGGGTGAGGCCGACCTATTACCCGTTGGTGCTAGAGTCGATCGATGAGACTTGGCCGTATTTCGATCGTGAGCAAGGCACGGATTCGTGGGGTCGTACTTGTAGGTACGCCTTTGCTGTTTTTATTTTTGTAATTCCTAACGCTATTTACATAACTGTCCGAAAATATATTTCGGTGAAAACTAAGCGGGAGGTGCACGGTGTTAAATGAACCACCGCCTAGTCCAGCAGGTCTCTCTTGTGTTTGTTTAACCCTTTGAAAAAACTCAGTCATTTAAATCTTTTGTGAGCCAAAGTTCAGTTCCGATGGCTATATTTACTTCATCATTGGTCACCCTTTCATTGATCTGATCTCTTTTTTTATTTGACACTACGGAAATGTAATATAATAATATTAAATTTAATAAAACTTAATTTGTGGTTTAGTGACAGTTTGTCCTGTAGTAGGCCTAGTAAATTGTCTTCATAGTCAACTCACCCAGTCCATAGCGTTATTTCTCGCTTGGTGCCGAGCACGATAGAGGTCGCATCTGTGCGGAGATATTTAGGTGCGACGAGCCACATCCCGCATTTCTCCATCTTCAGCCTTGACGCACTCGGGGTCCGTCCTTTAATTTATGTAAGGTTTTTGTGGGAAGGGGGAGCGGCTATTGGTAGTTATAGTTTTGTTGGGGAGGCGACCGTCAGCTGAGGTCATTTGCGCCGTTAGAGATGGATGGGAGAGGAAGGATGGAGAGAAACCCGGCGTCGGCATTAGCCTACTCTTGTCGAAAGGGGTCAGTTTAACGTTCCATCCGACGGACGCCATACTCACTCAAAGCACCACACAGCAAAGTAGGGATCGGGGTACCACTGAAAAATATTTTTTGTCTCCTGAATTTGAACCCGGGCCTTCTCGGTTGGAAGCCTGTATGTTAGCCACCGCACCATCCCGATCCCCCGCGCCTATTGGTTGCGATTCCCTATGGGGGTGTGAGATTCAGGAGGAATCTAGCTAGGGCTCATTATTGCATTTTTTTCAGCTATTGTGTGCGTGAAAAGAATTTGAATTATCCCTAATCATCTGAGAAGGAATGGTGCCACCATTTGTTGATAAAACCTTTCATTTCAGAATTATTTAACCATTCATCAAGCCATTAAAAACACCTTGAAATATTCTTTCATTTTGCTGTATGTAATCTATTATCAAATAAAAAACAAGTAGTATTTCAAGGAAGTTTAGTTTTTCCATACAAAAACTTAATGGAATCGCTCAGAAATCTTCACTTTCGTCAAATCTAATTGTGCTCTTTCTCTTTTTCAAGAAAAATTTGCCGATTTGATATTCTTGCAAGTGCTAATGATTGCATAAGAGAATTCCATATCTTAAGGATCTGCACAAACGGTGGGAAGAGTAAAAAAATGGAAATGACCTTAAATTATTTAAGGACAGCCCCTAAATTGGTATTCTATGCATGTCCTTTTCCCTTAGCAGAATACTGGGGGTACAGAATCTGGTCTAAAAAAGTGGAATGATTTTTTTCCCCATGCCATGGAGCAACGATAGGCTATAAAATTTTGTGTTAAGCTTGGAAAATCAGGTTCGATGGCCAAGATCATGGTCAAGGATGCTGACTGAGTGGAGTAACAAGGAATGGTTTTCCGCTGGAACAAGGTGTACACGGAGGACAGAGAGGAGGTTGACGATGAGGAATTCCCTGGACGTCCATTAACAACATAGGTTGTATAAAATATGCAAAAAGTGAGACATGCTCAATTTCGATCCATGCCTAAGTGTTGGAATGTTAGCATAAAAGTGCAATGCTCCAAAAGCCACTGTGCATCGCATTCTTACAGAAGATAAAGCCATGAGAAAGGTGTGTACCAAGCGATGGTCCCCAAAGTGCTGTTAGAAGGGTGCTCTAGGGACAATATCCTCTGATCTCTTGGATGCTGCCACAGCCACACAAGACATCCACCCAAGAAAACCATTTTTACATCTCTAAAAATGAATGCATTAGAAATTTTTCCCGCAAGTTTTCCCCACTTCCCTGATCCTAATGAGAACAATATTAGTCTACAGTTTATTTAGGCTTTCAAATATTGATCATCATGACGTGGTACTTCATCTGTTGTAGTAGGAATTGATGTGCACAAAAAAATCATGTGGTGATACATAATTTTCCTCTGTAGCCAGTGTAGTTGGTGTGGTGGGTGGTGGACACCTGCCTGCCAGCCCAAAGGAGTCTGCTTTGAGTTGTGCAAAGTGTGGTGTCAGGCGTGGGTTCACATGGATTCTGGCTTCTTGAGCCTTGGGGCATTTGATGTGGTGGGGGAAGAGTACTTATTCGGATATCACTTGGGTCACCACAGAGGTCTGAAGAGCAAAAATATGAATGAAGGAAATTGAAAAATCACCATTTTCATATCCATTGTTTCTAGTGATAGTCAGTAATGGAAGTCTGCTAAATGGAAAATTTCTTCCAAATTATAATTAGAATTGAATGCCAAATATGAAAATAGTGTAATATGGCGAGCCCAAAAAATATCTTGGCATATGATATCATGGCATTTAAGTGCGTAAACTGTAAATCTGTTTAAAGGGTGAAAAATTGGAAGTTCGTGTAATAGAATCCAAACTATAATTTACGTTTGGAATTTATTTGTCCATATTGTAAACATGCGGGTTGCGGTGGTCTAGTGGGTAGAGCGTTGGACTACTGACCGGAGGGTCCCGGGTTCGATTCCTGGGCAAGGCACTTTGGGCACCTGCAGCTCCACCCAAGCTAGTTGATTTTTCGGGTACCAGATCTTCCTGGGAAACCATAACCGGCACAGGGAGAGGAACTGGCCCCCCTACCCTGATGTGTGAATATTCACACGCCGTCGGGCTTGGTACATGGGTGAGCTCTACCATCACCTACTAAACCGACCTTCGGGTTGATTATTGTGTTTATGGTTTTTTTATTGTAAATATGAAGGAGACTTGAGTCCCTGCTTAGGTGATTATTGGTCTCTGTATGGACGGTTAATGGCTTTGGTGGCCAACCTTGAGGGTTAGAATTCAGTTCCCACCTGTGTGTATTTTCTTCCACCTAAGGCTTGTGGTTGCAAAATGCCTGCCTTGTTCTTTAACTGTTCTCTTAGGTGGACTTAAAATAAATGAATAATATCTTGTTTTTTTTTCCAACTTTTTGGCCACCAAGGCATTGGGATCAATATTCTCTCTTGAGTTGAAATATTTTGTAGGAGTATAAATTGTTCACATGTGTTCCGTTGTAACATGAGAGAAAGTCTTTTGGCAGGCCCGGTTGTTTGGATGCCAAATAATCCAAAAGAAATTGCGTACGTTGGTTGTTGTAAAGCTAATTGACATTTCCTTTCTCACTCTTTTCTCACAACTTAAAGTGAAGGCAACTGGAGTAATCTTCCTCCTGGGCGTGGGAAGTTTGATGTTTTACAAGCTGTACCACTTCTGCTGCACGAGGCGCCCTCCTCGCCCCCCTCCCCACCCCCACAGCCCATCGCCACATGCCACTGCCACCTACTTCCCATTCTCCCTGCCGCTCACCCAGCTGGACGACTCGGAGACCTTCAAGGTATTTGTCACTCTCATTTGAGCAAAATTTGGGCTTGAGCACGAATTAACAATCCCCTGGCACATCCTCACAGTCCGGTAGACTAAACTATCCCGTGACTACTAATCTAATACTTTGCATATTGCCATGCCAAATGTAGAGAACCTGTCTGTGCCCATTACCATGGTCCAATGACTTTTGCTTTTGACACTAATACACTCCAAATGTTTGCATGGGGATATGCTTGATTTGGCAATGAAATGGTTTCAGGGTCTGTACTTTGGTCCGCGGAGCCCCACATGCGATGAAGATGTTCCCTTCAGGAGGACACATTGTGCCTTGGTTGAAGATGGCTCTTCCTCACCAAGTTCATCATCTTGTGTAAGTTGCTTCCTGACTTGATGAACCAATGTAATTTGAGTAGTGTCACTGCCATAGTTTTGAGAGAAGATTTTGTGGAACTTGAAATGAGACTTGCCTCAGTTTGGTTGAAAAAATGTCACACTGTGGAGCCATTATATTTGAAGCTGAATGGTATTCCCTCAGGTTTTCAGCCCAGAAAACCATATGGTGTTTCGTGGCATGCTGAGGGTGAGCATGTAGTTTTTAAAGCAACTGTTGCTCATATAACCAGTTTTACTAATCAGTAATCTGATGATTGCAATTGGAGCTCTGACAGATATGTTTGTTTTCTACCACACTTCATTGACTCTTGTACCATAATTTCAATAGTTGCTGATGAAAAAAATGACCTCTATATCTTGTGGTAGATTACAAAACTGTATCAATTCAATAGTTGCTGTTTGCTGAAGGAATTTGCATGTTGAGCTAACATATTATAGTATTTGATGTATGGCAAATAATGCATGAGGGAATATGGAATAGAAAAAGCTTTCATAAAAGATTAAGGGCAATAGAATGCTCAGCTGCAGCCTTACTCACAGCGCTTCAGTTGGCCCAAGGTTTTCTTTCAATTTCAGATCATTCATTACTGCTTTTTCATGACATTTGATCCTGATATGTATGCCCTTATAAATTAATTACATAGGCATAATTTATGATTGATGATGCCTTTATTAGCCTACTGATAAAGTTACAATGCTAAGAAAATGGGAGTACCTCAAGAGTTAATTGACTAAATTCAAAGGAATCGTTGAAAAAGTGTAATGTTTCATTCTAAATAGTTTCTCAATTTGCTGTTGAAGTCTTCATATCTTGTTGGAAGACTCAAAAATTTACCCATGTTATTTGTTCCTTTACTTATTCATACCCACTTATATCCATTTAGTAAATACACATTCAAGTCATGTGTTTTATGATGAATGAGTGAAACTTAGTTCAAATTTTGTAAACTTGATGACTATGCTTAAATGATGGTTTTGTTTGGTAAGTGAAGAGTATGAGAGACGTCTTTTGTGCCACCAAGGACTATCAGTATATGGAGCTGCAAGAGCTAATGGCAGGAGAATCACATGCAGACCAGAAGTTTCTTTTTCAATAACCTCGGCAAATGAAGCAGTTTTACCAAATATAAAAATTATTTATAAATGAGAGGAAAGTACAACTGCAATTAAAATACCATTACAAGTATGCCACTACACATTTTCAATATTTATGTGGTTGTAAATTTAAAACATTTCGCCTTCATTTGTATTCTTCATCAAATACTGCAACAGATATGCTCCAAGGAAATGTCTGTTATAATAATTCAGTGAAGTGCTATAGAGTTGAACAGGATCACATAGGAAATTTGGATTGCTAGAACGTTAATAATATATTTATAACGGTAGAAATAAAAATATATAAGTCAATTGTTTCATAATTTTAAGATCCACATAAGCTGTCTTCCAATATGGAATATGAAAAAATATAATATGAAAAAAATGTTTGCAATTGCAGTATAATATAATAATGTGGATATAATGTCATGTAAACATATGGATAGGCGTTTGTATTTTGGACTGGTGGTAACATTTCCTGTAGAGGTGTAGAGTAGTTTTGTAGAGTGTAGTTTTTCCCCAGTTCTCACGGAAATGTGAATCTGAGGTTTCTCCATGTCTTGTGAGTGTGGGTATTGATTGGGCATGATTCAGGGGGGTGTCAGTATTCGGTGAGTTCAGGGGGAAGGCTGGAATGGAAGTAGATGGGTGTGATACGGTGCAAGGTCATTTGGCATCGTGGTTGGTGTTGCCGCCGCACCATTTCCTCTCTCATCCTCGGGTGTGCCCACCGTACACACAGGGTGGGACGACATCATGTGAGGATGAGGATGCTCAGGATGCAGATGTGTCGGAGGGGAGCTGCGAGCACCACGAGGGGGCTATGGGAGATGGCGTGGGGCCAGCATGCTCCACTCGGTGCCCAGGGGATGCGTGGTCACCACCGGTGCGGCAGAGGACGCAGCCACTGCACAAGACACACGTGCGCCCCCTGGGTCACCCCCTCAACCCGTGCTGTCCCCGTGGATGGAAGAGACCTCGGCACTTCTCCATGCCAGTGCATGCTGTGAGCCACAAGGGGGGTGGTGGATGGGCCGTGGGCAGTGTGCGCAGCGTGGCCTTGGCTCCTTCCTTCAGCGAGCAGGTGCGCCAGTCTGTCTCGGCTCCTACCATGGGAATGGAGCAAGTTAGAGAATTTAACTAGGGGATTGGTTCACAACTGTTGGAGGAATGTTTGGCAGAAGGGTGTTATTGTGAAATTGTAGAACTGTGGAATGAGTGAAAGAATTCATGAATGTGTGCGAGGTGAAGGAAGTTGCCAAAGATGGGGTGGTGTGAAAGAAATCAGTAGCATGAGGTGAAACTCAGTGTGGCATCTACAATTTGGCTATTTTGGATTCTGCCTACCCATAAAAAGATTAGTGTGAAGAGTCTTAATGCACTGGTAGAATCCATAACTTTAAGAAACTACAGTAAATGAATGAATGGAAGGGGGCATTTTATTTAGAGTTCTTGCTCCTTGGAGTTTAATTATTGGGGTTATGAATTGGTAGATGCTCAGTATTGTGTGAATAAGGAAAAAAGAGGGATGTTCTGTGATGTGAATATCACTTTCAATACAAATGAATGTATCAGAAGAAAATAAGGTTTAATATAAATGATTTTATATTTTTTTTATCCCAGAGGGCTTATAAAATTTATCAATTAATTGTTGTCAGGAATTGAAATTCCTTAAAATCATGATGATGTGCATTATTTTCTAGTTAATTATTTAGTATAACCCAGGGAAAAAAGTGAGCACTGAGGAATAATAGTATAAATAGATTGTTAATCATAGACAAATTTATTTTGCCACAATGCAATTTATTTCTTATTCAGAAATACAGTATTATCCTTACATCTGAACACAATATTCATATTCATAATATCCACTTATGAGTAATAAACCTTGGTACTAACATGCCTCTCATAACAACTGTAGCCACCAAACCCTACTAATCATAATTCAGAATTCCAGACGTAAGAGAGATCAAGTATTTTGAGGTTCCCCAATGCCAGCCAATGCTCACCACACATACTAAGTTATATAAAAATTATATAGTTCATGAGGGTAACATCAGCTAAATTGTAATTTTTGTAATGCCACCTAAAGATGTGGTTTTGCAATGAAACCATGGTTTTAAAGAATTAAGTTGTGTGTGGAAATTGAAGTGTTGATACTTCACCAAATGTCCCCACTCATAAATTGTTTGTTGGTCCCATTGTTTTATTTTTTATAGAAGTAAAGAAAGTTTAGCTACTTGTAGATTAGTTCAAATTAGTAGAGAATAATGTGGTAATTTAAAAGGGTGAATTTTCAAATGTGTTCTAATAAGGTTATTGAGTTTCAATGAGAGTTACCCTATGATACAGGCTTTTGTTAGTTAGTATTTAATATGTGGTGTTTATTTGACAGTTTTCAGGTGTAATACTGGTGCTGGGTTATTTAGCTTGAATGAGCTTTTATTTGTCTTTAAAACTTTTGTGTGTTCTTGTCACCTGAAAGGAGCCTCACTATTCACAAATTTTAGACTTTTTATTTATTTTTTTATATGTTATATTAGCCAATTTCTTCAGCTAGGGCATATAAGATTCTCCCTTAAACTGCACATGCATTTGCATATTACCTGTAATAAGTCTGCACTAAAAATCGACCTTTTACAAAAGTGAAAAATTGTCTTCACCATCTCATAGAATATTTTATCAATAATGAAATTGTAAGTAATTCTAAATCGTATTTTAAATTGACAATTCTATATATTGAAGGGAAAAGTTTGACTGAAAGTCATGACAGTCAAATCAGCAGTTAGTCGAGTATGAGCACGGGTAGAGTTCACTTTGATCAGACCCTTTCAGCATATGAAATTCATATATCAGGGTACAGGGACCAACTCATTTCTTTGGTCCATTTGATATTTTCCAGAAAGTTCATGGAAATCACAATGGTTGGGTTGGAAAAGTGATAATCGGTGTAAAAGATACATGCATATGTAGAGAGTTGGAAATTGTATAAAATATTATGTGAGCCCTCGAATACCCATATTTTTATTGAATAATTGTAGCGGTTTTAGAGGCAATGCACCAAAATGGTACACTCATCATGTCTCAATTGCAATTCACTGGCGGCATTCCCTAGGGCATGCCGCCAGTCAAAAAATCAAATGATTTCAGAGCTTTGTGATGGTCTAGTGTGGGGGTGGCGAACCTATTGCACTCGTGCTGAAAGTGGCACGCAGAGCAATTATTATGGCATGCAGAGCTGGGAGGATGCTAGGGGAAATCCTCAGTGGTCACTTGATGAGATGACACACATGTCAAGCATATACCCTAATTATGTATGTAAATGCTGGCAATCAATCACCAAAAGGATCGCCATCCCCGGTCTAGGGAAAGGAGCTATCTCCTTTACCTTAAATGTATTAAAAGATGCCATTACTCAGGAATTATATTAGGGTGATTTCACCTGTCAAAACCAGCCCTTGGATTGATTACTGTGGTTGGTTGTGAGTCATGGTTATTTTGGTAGGGGGCACCAAGAGAAAAAGAGTTTTCATTTTTTTCCTGTCGCTTTTACATGATGCTTGCAGAGTAGCAGTGTAAATGTAACTTTGTCATCACTCCCCTTTGATTTTTGGCTCTTGCTTGGCTATTCTTTCCAGGGATCAAGGAAGAGCAGCACAAGCTTGCCTGGCACGCCTGGCCGGAGTGGGTGCCAGGGGGTGGTCGGATGTGTGGGGAAGGCAGGGATGGCATCAGCACCATTGGTGCAGTCCTGGAGAGGAACACCAGGCAGCACCGAGACACTCCGGAATCGCACGACCGCACGGAAACCCCAAGTGAGCTCATGGTCCATCACGGAAGAGCCATCAGATGGGCCAAGCAACCCAAAAGTGTTCTGGGAGGAGTCATTTGACTCTCTTGGGTTTCCTGACCATGGGAATGACGATAGTGGCAGAAACATTCCTCGGGAAGGTTCATTTGATAGCACCTGCTCAGATCTGAGCCTGGATTTCTCGTTAAGGGAAAGTGTTGATACTAGTACAATGGCTTGCATGGAAAAGTTGCAGAAAGAAATTGACCAGCTGAAAACAAATTGCCTCATCATGGATGAGGAATTTGAAACCATCAAGTGCAACAGGAATCTTCCAGGCATGTCTAGTTTAATGAAGGGTAATATTGTTAGCGAGGGTGAAGGGTCATCCATAGCAGTGGTGAAGTGTTCGGGTGGGGATACAGAGTCAGTGAAGCAGCAGAAGGCCAGGGCGTGCTTTGCTGGTCTGTACAGTTTAACCACAATAAAAAATAGTACATCTTCCGAAATGTCGGACTCATTTCCTCCACTTGGTGGCCGAAACAGTGTAGGCTCGGCTGAATCTCTTGAGTGGGACTCTCCACTGGCTAAAAGCCCACTGCGGGAGATTCGAGAGTCAACTCCTTTGGGTCTTGATGTCAGGGTTCCTCGGGGGCCAGATGTCAGTGTGGAATCTCCTCGAGTGGATAGTTTTTCTAGTCAGGTGATCATAGGTGAGGACGAAGCTGCTATGGTGAGCTTAGAATGGGACATGGAGGATTTGGTTGAGTACCCGGAAGGAGGATTGGATGAGTGTCTAGATGGTGAGCCATCTCAGCCACCAATGGCCTTGGACATTGAATTTTCTTTTGGTCAAGAGCTTGGGCGATCACAAGTCACGGACCCCCAGCTGATCATCACATCAGAAGCAGGCATGAGTGGAGGCATTCAAGGCATTGGATGTCCATCAGCTGACAGGTACGCATGGAGTAAACCCTTGCGATCTATCCCTAAAAAAGCCAGTGTTGCCCAACTCTTTCTTTGTCCCAGGCTGATATTGAGTGGTCTCGAAGGAATTTGGGTGTACTCAAGTCCAAATTTGAGGTGGCATTCACAGGTAAATTCACTAGGTGTTAATTATTGTGCTCATGTCTTTCCATATCTGTGGCAGCAGAGTATTTCTTCATCAGTTATGAACAAATGTTTAAATAAGTCATGAACTGTTACTGAAGACAAGAGTTAGAGGTCTGAACGAACACCCAAAACCTAACTTTATATCTTTAAGGCCATTTTTATAATCTTTTCTCATGGGTACTCATATTTCAAGGCAAGAGCTATTCATTATCATTTAACCTACTGTGCTAACAATTATTAACAAAAGTTTGAGATGCCACATCCAAAAACCACAAGACTTGTAGTTGTACATGTATTCAATGTTGAATTTTTTGGTTCAACATACTTTTGGAGGCAGTTGTTTATCTCGGCTATGTCATAATATCTATGTATGTATTCATTAATGGTTAAAGAGGAGAAGGAGTTGAATAGAGATAAATTTTAAGTTAAATGCATTTAATCCCTTTGCAGTAAATGAATCATGCATTGTGGCCTCCCACTATGAAATAAAGGATTAATTTTGAATTTGAAACCCAACAAGGAAAAAAAAACTGAAATTCCATATGGTCCTAAGTGCCTGTGGTATTAAATATATTTCTTGACTTTGCAAAATAAATCTTCATGGAGGAAATGGGAATATAATCACTGAATCCATTTGGATCCATAGTTACTGTGGTTAGATAGAAGAAATTAGTTGGGAAATGGATATTGAATTTGGGAATGAGTCAGGGTATGTTGGGTGAAGGGTGTAAACTGTCTTATTGCTTTTGGTTTTGGTAATATTGAACATAAAAACATGGGTTCCATGAGACTGATGTCAAGCATTCCTTGTGTGTAGAAATTGGTTATCATTTGCCTCCGTAGTCACCATTCTTATTAGCCCTCTGTTGTAATTGTCATTTTCTTGAAATAGGTTCTCCTTTTACAAATAGTTTCATGTCTAACCTCTTCCTTTCTGAATTTCCAACATGCACAAATTGTGGGAAACTCCATAAACCATTGCGACTAGTACAACTATTCTCTTTTAGTGGTGGCTATATTTTGGATGCAGGACGATTAGCCATTTCATTGGCTGTGCGATGTTGTCAAATTTAGTTAATGAATGAATAGGTATTAGAAAAACATAATATTAGGTTAATGGAATTTCATGGACTTTAAAATATGTTGGGGGAAAATCATGGTTTTAAATCCTAGAAGAGGAGTATTGATGGTTGGATGGTCTGAATGCCTGGAAGAATGACTTAGCTGTAGCTGGGTCTATTTCTATAAGCTATTTCTGATATTTTGACCTTGATTTTTTTATCACACGAAGCGTTTTATTTATGTGCTAGAATGGTCAGAGCAAGTTGGTTCCAAGTTTAAATTATTTCATATGTGGACTCAATAAGTTCCATATCTGGACATTTATTAGAACATATGAAATTGTAATTGTTGCGATTACTCTGTATCACCATGAATATTGTGTAAATTAAGTTATATACTTTGTCATTATCATGTGTTTGCCATAGTAATGGTGGATATATGACAAGGACTGTGCATCACTTCCGTTGGGAGATTTCATCCTAGTTTTGCTGGAATTGAAAGGTCTGCAGTGAAATACTACCTTGATCAAAAAGTTCCCGGAATAACCACCGTGTGGCGATCATATCAAAGTTACAGATGAAAAAGTGGCAATTTTTCTATACTGGGACGGCTAGGAGGCACAGAAAGTTATCAAGTCTTTCGAGATGACTGACGAGGGAGAAAAAGTCGGAAAGCTACTTCGGAAATTTGAGGAGCACTACGCCCTTCTTACCAATAAAACTAGTTAGGTACACTGTAAAATAGCTTTAGCAAAAGTCATAATTATTAGTGCTTTGGTGACAAAAGGCAACGAAAAGTTGTTGGCTATGTTCGAGGTGGATTGGAAGCAAGTGTTGGCAGGTTATAGAACGAATATTTTTATTATTAAACTAGTTCCAATATTAAGAGGAATGTGAATTTAAGATTGGCCATGCTAATGTTGATATATGCATTAAATAAGGGTGTAATTTGAGGTCCAAGGAGAAAATCAAGAGATTCGTGACGATCAAGTAGTGCAAAATGTTACACACGAGTGGCTCTATTTGGAAAATTTACCAGTAACGTTTGGAAATTGGGAGCTAATCTTGACTCATGCTGAAAGTGATACCCTCTTTGCAAACTAAAGACTCATATTTCAGAAAAAATACAGTAATAACTTCAATTAAACATAAAAATTTGGAGAAAGTGAGCCTTATAATTTGCTAATTCAATTCATATTCTAGGACTTCTTTCCCATACACCCCATGCATCCGAAAATGGTTACTTTCATCAGCAACTGCGTAACTTCATATAAATGTATTGAGACAACTTCCTGAGCTTGTTTTGGAGTCCTTTATTAGCAAAATATACGAAGTATTTAACCTTATAGTAACTGTATAGTTATTTATGTATAATGTAACTTCCATTGGTGATTTGGCAGACGTCACATCTGAAGTCGATTTCTTGCTAAACTCATACTATATTTTATGGAAAAGGTGAAAGAGTGTCACATAAATTTATCAGTGTGAAAACCTATTTCTTTAATTTCATTTTAGGGATTCACTCTTCTGATTCATATTGTCTAAAACCTTAACCCATAACTATGCATGCAGATAGCACTCTCAGGAGAGCTTTTCAACCTTTTTTTGGTGGAAAGAGGAACATGGAAAAGGGAACAAGAGGAAATGGGAAAATTCTCCGGAAGAGAATTTTCCCATTTCCTCTTGTTTATCCTGCTGTTAAAATAGTATTGATTTGTGGAGGAAGTTTCACAACATTAACACCATTTGCATCATCTTGGAATCATTTTTTAAAATCTGCCATCTATTTCAAATAGTGAACAGACCATCCCTAGTTACTTATGAAATTGTTGAAACTATTGATTAACTAGGTATTGAGTATTTGAATGTTTCATGCGCTTTATTTATGTTTAAATTATCATGCATTCTAACATTCCAGTTCATATCCTTCCCTTTCACATCTTCCCCTTCACATGCCCTTTCAACTTTCTACTAAGTGCAAGTACATGCCTTGGTTATGACAAAGCATTGGGTCTTGTCCAGGCTTATTGGGGGGAGGGGGAGAGGAGGGGGACAAAGTGGACAGCTACTTAGACCGGTTAGATTTGTTTACCCTTGGGAAGAGGGGTGTCCGTGTAGGATCGGGGGATTTTTCAGAAGCAAAAGTGGGTGGTTGAGGAAAGAGAAAACAAAACAGAAGAACGGTGTTGTTTGGGTTATGATGTTTCATAGTGTCTGGTCATGGCATAGATGCGACTGAGTACGTTAAGCCATTGGGTTTGTTTACCCTCTAGGTCAATTTTTTGGAAAGGAGAGGCGAGGGATGGGAGTATAATTGGTCATTACAAAGGTATTGGGGTCTGACAAATGCCTTTGAATCTCAATTAGCATCCATTTTCATTCCTTTATTTATTTATTTATTTATTTATTTATTATCGACTTAATTGGGCGAGGTTGAGACTAAATAGTCCCTTCTTCCACCTAACCCTTACATTACATACATTACATTGAAGACAATTACATACAGCCAAGCCCTGGATGGAGAAAAATCCACCCAGACGGGAATCGAACCCGTGACCTCTCAGTTGGTAGACGAGGACGTTACCCCGCCGCCACCGCGGCCGGCTTAGGGAGGACATGTAGTATTTCTGGGACAAAATTGCTATTATGGCTATGGGATGAGTTGTTGTGGGTTTTGCTTTTTGTGGCACCTGGCGTGTTCTTGGGCTTATGTTTGCCTATGCCACCCCTCTCCCCGAGGGTAAAAATCCAATGGTTGTAATTAGCCATCCACTCCTAGCCCCTCCCCACCCCCCAATAAACCTGGACCACACCCAATGCTTAGTCATAACCAAGGCACCACCACCTCTTCTCCCTTTAACCAAAAAAGCCACGACCACTGATTTTGAAATCCAAGAAAAAAACCCCCCCCCCCCACATTCAACTTCCCCCACTCTTCTGTCTGATGGGTATATATTCAACAGCCGCGTGTGTCACTTGTACCTTATGATGCCGCAAGTTGGTGAAATGCATTGCCCTGTGAAATATAGTCATTGAAAAATTACAAACTCTTTTAATATGGACATGAACCTTCTAAATTCATCTTGACTACTCCAGCAAAGTTTGTATCTGATTGAAGGAAGCCTCTCAGTATTTAAAATGGGTATGCGTATTCCATTGCAATGCTCAATTTCTATAAGCCCTTTCTTCATTAGTTGACAGTATTGTAAGGCTGTTTCTGGTAAGCTTGATCCAAGAGCTTTTTGTTGATATGGGTTTTTTTTTGGTGTAACAGACCCACATCAAAATTAAATGCAAATTAATCACATAAGGAATTCTTATTTCCCTTTTTCCTGAGGCGAGGGTGCAATTTTTTCAGTCTACGTGGAATATATTTGTTGCCCAAATACATCTACATCTGCGTAAATACCCTGTGAGCCACCAAAAAGGTGTGTGGCTCGGAGTGCAGCACCTGGAGAAATGTGCAAGGGATGAGGAGGTTGGGGTTTTTCAAATAGGTGGGGGAAGGTGGGGGGAACCAATAAAAAAAAGTATTAAAATATATATGTTTATGTATGTATCCACGCACAGTCCTTAACCTTTACGTTAATACTTATTGTGTCGAACTGACTCCTTCGGCATTTCGACTGCAAGCATTCTGGTCTCTTATCGTTCTTGGAAAAAATGACATTTTAAACCTGTCAGTCTTGCTGTCTCTCTAATCTTATATTCTTGATGGCTCTGACCATAATACGTTAAATAGAATATAATGGACTTATTGTAATCCCCAAATAAGAGAGTAAGACTTTGGTTCATTGTTCTAATTTTTGTGGTCCTCTTTGGCAAAAAACTTTGCCCTCCTTCATATTATTTTTCTGTCATTGGCCAGAAATTAATTCATGTCAATGATTTTTCTACCTACTGTGCTAACTGCATTTGTAATAAATAATTACAATTTTATCATAATGAAAATGTAGGCACTGCGTATAATTAAATATCCCTTGATAAATTCCACTCTTCAAATTCCTTTCAAAGTTTATTGCTGCCAAAAGTAGAGATGTAGTGCAAATAATGTGTAATTTATTTTTAATTATCAAGAAATAATGTCAAGCAAAGAAAAAAATCAGCACTGAGATTGTTCTTGCCCATTAGAAATAAATCTTGTGTTCATGACATTTTGGCGATTTTAAATTTATGTTGCCACTATATTTTTATTCTACTGAGGGAAAAATAGGAGAGAGAGTTACTGTTAAATGCAAATTTAAATATCTGCAGGCATCAAAAATATGATATTGCCCACAATGCTTCTTTTATGAAGAAGGGTTATCGATCCAAGTGTTTTTTGGCAACAGCTCTCGGAAAGACTGTTGCCTGTAAATATCTTCATTCCCCACACTGACATTGTTTATTGCCCACACATCATGATTCATTCATGGCTTTTCCTTGTAACTTGTTCCTTCAATAGCTATTTCAGATACGATCTTAACTCATCATACTTAACTCATCCTACTTAATTACACTTATGTCGTTCAAATCCAGTTATTCCCAATGGTGCTTCTCCAGTTGTGGATGTTGTGTGTATGTACCTTGTGGCCACTCTCAAAAAGTCTCCTTCTTTGGTCATTTTGCTTATGGCCAAGAATTCCAGCTCCATTCTAGTGATATCTGCCTGTACATTCTCCAACCTTCCACATGCTCAGAGTGACATGGTATCATTCTCCTTAGTTTATTAAAACATTTGACCAACATGCTCTTTAAGATAACCCCTGCCTGGATGAATGTATGAATGAAATGGTCTGAATGGAGTGCATAAGCAAGCACTGGAATATTTTACCCAGCAGGTTTTATTTAGCAGGTTTACCCTCTTCTATCCAAAGAATAAAAGTGAAAAATAAGGATTGACGAGTTGCTGCCTTAGAGACAGATACCTGATGGTTAGCCATTACCTTCCACAATACAGTGCTGTAGCTGTTCATGGTGGCATACCTGCCACAAAATGAGTATTGGTGGAAAGCACTGGCATATCCATTGGACCTCCATAAGATTTTGTAGGCCACTTTGACCAGTGTTTCTCAAGTCCTGACACTTATTGTTCATGGCTGCTCATTAATTAATCATGCTCACTCCCTCACAGCTAACCTCTGTACTCAAGAGGCTGTCTCACTGTCCTTGATCCTGAAACTTGATATCTTTAAGTTTAGCATCCTCCAGGATATTTTTGTGTAAGACCATTGTACTCTTTCTAACCTTAATCAGTTCTAAGTGTCTGTCTGTCAGACCTTTGGGGGCTTCGTCATTTTTTGCCTCTTTCTCCACCCCCAAATATTATTTTGGTGTCGAGAAATGAGGCTTGATATGGTGAAATGGAAACCTAAAGAGTAACCAAAATAATGCAACTGTTGTGGGTCAGGTGATCAATCATGATGAGTAATCATCAGATGATGTTCTGATTCTCTGCAGTGTAGATTATAATATAAAGTTTTTTCCTGTGGGAACATGCCCTTCGTTATTACTCACCCAACTCAGGATAACATTGATATCATGTTTCAGCAATGCTCATGCTCCTGCAATGTATGCATGTGTGATACTGGTTTCATTTCAGGTTGCAACAAGTGGAGAGCCATGGAAGTGAGAGCCAGATGGCCGATTCGGTGATGTCAGCAAGTTTCCTCTCCTCCCAGGTCTCCAGCCTAACGCACTCTAAAGTATCAAATCTTGAGGCGCTCCCCTTGCACTGGAGCTCTGAGGAGTCTGGATATATGGATTGGGATGGGAGGGGAGAGGGGAATCGCAGCAGTCAGTGGCTCTCACCAATGGAACAACAAAACTCAGCAAGGTAAGAATTTCTACCCCTCTGCACTTCGCTGCACCCCTTCTGGTGCTACTTTAGAGCTTTTTTTCTTTCCAACACATGGCATGAATTGTCTTCCCAATCTCATAGTAATTTTGGATTTGAAATGTCAGCATCAAATTTTAGCATTCTTATAATTTGATGCCCGTTTTCGTGACTGTCTTATTACTCGTATATGCTTTTATAATCCTTTTCAGTCATTCCCATTAGAATAGGAGGAGGAAAATATTCATTCGGGTGCATTTTGGGATATTGCGTCTATGTTACTTGCCTGTTGCACTTTCTGAGTTGTAATTTAGATCTATTCCCCTTTCTTCGCCTTACAAGAATGCTTTTTATATTTCACAATGGTGGGGCAGTATTCGTATTGGTTTGTGGCAGTTAAGCAGCTGTCCTATGTATGTTTGAGCAGATGATGACATTTATATAGGCACTCACTCATAAGTGGAGATAAAAGATGATGATCAACTGTGCCACTGTGCAGATCATGGGGCATATTTTAATCAAAACATTAATAGATATGATGTGTGTATAGAAGTAGTGTGAAAATCTTGTAATGCCAATAAATATAGTAATGCCTCTCCCATGTGGTTATTGTCCAATAATATTTGGTGAAATTTCCATTTTGAGCATCTTATTCTTTGAGAGAGCAAGATATTAAACAGTGATTATCGACTCGGCTCTTAACCCTTTGATATTTATAGGTGGTTATATCTTGTGAATAGATACTTGTGTGTAAAGCTCTATAGAGTGGAAATTGATTACATCCTCAAAAAAAAAAAAAGAATTCATTAGTCCAGAAATATGGGCCAGAAAGGCAGAAATACCAAATAACCATCAGAGGTGCTGAAAAAAGTTGGGGTGGCCAAGATGATTACTTACTATTGTTTCAGGCTCAACTTTGTGGAAGTTCATGTTCATTAAATTAAGAACACAATCTATATATCCACTGTTCTTTATTCTCGTACAACTGGTTTCAGTGCTAATGCGTCATCATCAGGTACAAAAATAAAACCAGCTGCAGCCCATTTATATAACATTTATAAAGGAGAGTGGAGTGAGTGAGAGAG
Source organism: Hetaerina titia (assembly GCA_037158775.1). Classification (NCBI taxonomy): domain Eukaryota; kingdom Metazoa; phylum Arthropoda; class Insecta; order Odonata; family Calopterygidae; genus Hetaerina; species Hetaerina titia. Next base: position 84,868,685 of record CM073779.1, read on the forward strand.
GGGGAAACATTGGGTTGCGATCGGAGTAAATGGGAAGGAGGAGAGGGGTGTTAAGTGTTAAGTGATGATACCTTAGCGTTGAAACTAGTTGTACGAGAATAAGGTACAGTGGACATGTACATTTTGTTCTTAATTTAATAAGATGATTACTTATTTTTTGTTTAATAATTATAATATTCTATCAACTGGTCTGAAGTTCAATTTTGCAGCCAAAGGTTTCACTATGTCAATTGAATTAAATGATAGTTTGTGATTCAGAAAAAAATTGAGCCCTGAATTTGTTGGTGCACCTCAATCATTTTCACATTTCCTTATCAATTGTCTTTATTGAAGATAATTGGAAATATTGCCACTACCAGCAAAATTCATCATCCTTTCAGAAAGATTGATTTGTCTGGTGAAGTAAAATCCATACAGCATGTAACCCCATCCTCTACCTATGCTACCTGCAATTTTCCGCAATGTCCTGGTATTCAGATAGATGCATAGCATGGACTGTGGTGTCTAAAGATATCACCCAGGTTTGAACCAGGGACCCTTCACTCAGTAGACCATGCTCCGCCGTTTGGATCACCAAACCACATTATCAGCATTATTTCCTGTAAATCTTTTTTATTTCTTTGATTTTGAAGGTTGTTTGGTGGCAGATAGTACATTAGATATGACTTTGACAAGGCTGTTGGTGCCTATTACATAGAAGTGATTACTAACTTTTCAAAAATCCTACAATTCATGAAATTTACTTAGTACCTTACTGTGGTAATTTGTTATTTGGAGAGTGTGATATAGAATAATTCCAGTATGAAATCTATTTAGCATGTTCATTGTTATTGTTATTGTAGAGAAAGGCAAGTGTGTGATGCATAAAAAATAATTATTTTTAACACAGATACTCTTGGAAAAGCTTGTCATTATCACTGTTTCACCTGTAAGGAAATAAGTTTGACTATTTGTTAGTGCTGGACAGGCGTTAATCAAGTTAATTTTAGCTGGTTACACAATTCACGAATTTACTTTAAAGATGCTCTGATGCTATATAACAACATATGTATAGGGAATGTAATGATCTCTTTTGATAGATGACTCAAGCTCATGTATTGGATGCTTTAAAGCTTTGAGAAGGTGTGCTTCTGGACAAAGATAGAAAAATTGAAAGTGTGCCAGTTTCGAAAAATAAGTATTTTGTACCGTCATTGTACATTCACAGGACATTTTCAGTAATTTTATTTATCCATGAGTAGATGTGACACATGTACACTTGTAGCCTGAAATGTTAATATTACCAATATATTTAGTACTTTTTCGCGCATGGTGATTACCTTTGAAAATTTAAAGAAATTCCCATTCCGACCATTTTAATCTTTGAGGGAGCAAGAAATTAAACATTGATTATCAACTCAAGTGAATAATTAAATGCTGCTAAGAGTGATATTCAGCCATATAAGTTTGCATTAGCATTGTAAGTAAGTAGTAGTAAGATTCTAAAATGGGTCTATTGTCGAAGCTGGTAAATTTTGAGACAGCAGCCAAAGTCAGTGAAGAGCATCTTGTGTATTCAAGATGCCAAGAAAAAGATTGATAGGAAAAAAAAGAAATGTCAAGATAAATCATATCATTCTTCCTATATATGTAGGTGTTTGCCTTTTTGCTGATATTTTCTTACTTCAAATTTATTGTTCAAATTGACACGTGCATTTTGTATGGATTGGGAGTGAATGGGTGTTTCACCAATTGATAAGAGATGTATCATTGTTGATTTACATACTCCACAGGCACTTGGTGAGTATTCATGTACTTGTTTGCTGTGAGAGGCCTTGGGAGGTTTGGCATTTGGCTGTGAACAAACATACTTTGCACAAAATGGGTGCGAAAGAATGAGATTTCATCATGTACTTGCAAAATCTCTGAAGAACCTTGTATATATTTGGGATGTCCACTACCTTAATCACCCACCTGTATAACTCTCGACTAAAACCACACTCTTCATGCTTCTGATTGAAAAAACTGCAGCCCAATGAAGTGAGTGATGAGTCTTGCCAAATTTGCATGTCTATCACGTAAAAACCTGTGCATTAAAATAATCTCCAACTTGGCAGTAAAGCAGAAGTTTAACTAATGCCAGCAAAATTCTTCTCTATGGTGAGATATTTGGGAGAATTATCATTCAGTTGCGTTGTGGATAAAACATGTTCACCCTAGTGAATGGCCAGATAACCATGTAACATTAAGCTAGTGTCAAATTGACACAGAGATGGAGGCCAAGGATTGTTATTTATGGCATGGGGATCACATTGAAGTAGCCACTCATGTCTGGTAACGGCACATGCTTGAGCATTAGCAGAAAAAACTGAGCAGGCTCGGCTTAGCTCTTGCAAATGTGGCCACTCAAATGTTACTTGGTACTATCTCTGGGCCCTTGGTGAACTGAATTCCTTTTTATTCAGAATACGTTTTGAGAATGAAGTTACAAAAGGTGGTTCTCATTGCCTTTGCACTGGAAGTGGCTCTGCACTCGGTAACCCACAACCAAGTTACTTATTTCAAAAGTCCCACATGCTTCAAGAGCCAGCTGCTTTAGCAGGTTGTCTGATGTGCATTCCAAGTCCCCTTTATCCTAGATTTGTGAATAACTTATGAATATCACCGTAAATTGAAATATTAATCAAGCAATGTAAAGTTAACTGCAAAGACTCCATGGGGCAAGCCACAATAAATTTCATGGCATCGAAAATGGTTGATTTTTGTCCCTTAGGTTTACTGCGTGAGAATGGCGATAAAATGGAGAGTCCCTTTTGAATGCTTAACTTTTACACTTCCAATGTGGGAATTAAAGTAGGAGTGGAATTGAAATACATCCAAGACTAAGGGTTCAAATGCCCTGATAATTATTAATATGGGTGAAGGATGGCAAAAAATAAAAAGGGAAACCTGGAATAAACAAAGAATTTGATAATTAAGGCTTATCTTTGTTGTCAGCTATTTAAAAGTTAAATTATGTGAAAACTTATTGCTTTAAAACATGCTACAATAAACCAGGATCTTGAATTAAATCCTTCCTTAGAACCCTTAATTTGGTTTTGTAGCTTCTTTGGTATAATGCTCAGCTACTCACTGAATTGGCCTGGGTTCAAAACTAAATGATGCCACACCAGACTGGAGTTAAACTCAAGCTGTGTGACTTTTTGAACACCAGAACTTTCTCAGGGGTGACGGATGGCATGGAGATGAGGAATTGCAACCCATTTTCCTCCCTGAATGTTTAAATTTTAAAGTCCATAGGTCTTTGTGTGAGTTGAGTTCTTTCCTTGCCTATCAAATCAATCATTGGTATGAAGGCTGTGTTTCGTTATCAAAATCAAAGTGCTTATGAATTTTTCTGAAGACTAATTGTGATTATGATGAAAAATATCAATGGGTGGGGTTAAAATACGAGGGGCAGTCAAATGAAAGCCTAATGGATGAACACACTAGACCAGTCCCCACATCAATGAGGATAGAACCCAACAACTTTGTGCACTTTTGAGTTATTACTTTACAGTTCTCCTATCACAGCGATGGCAGTATCGATATGTAGCAACGGTGTTGTCACATTTTGCACAGACTTATGTTATGGTGGGTGTTTGGTTTTCATTTGAGAGCCTCTTATAATATCTTTAATGATGGTGAGTAGGGAAGGATGCAGCAGTCCAGTGGGTTGCGTGCTTGGCTGCTGGTTGATTGGCATTAGCACTCTTGCCAATCAAACCATGGTTTGATGGTAAATAGGGTTTCTTTGTTGATAGGAGTACATCATAGAAACTTAGCCCTCTGTCCTATGCCAAAGCACTGCTGATGTTGATGGATAATTTGGTAAGTGGTTAAATGCTTTAATGGTCATATTAATTAACATATAAAATTTGAATGAGCTCCATTCTTACTTCATACACCATGGATTTTTATCTACAGCTTTCTTGAAATCCTGCAAGTTGGATGTGCCCATTAGATATGATATATTTATTTGTTTTTGATGTAATAATTTGACTTGATGGTAGTGAATAAATTGTATTGTTGAAAATTAGCAGTAAGTCAAGTCAGAATGAATGATTTTGTTTAAGGTGTAACACTGCATTGCATGAGGAGGGGAAGGGATTGTGCCGTTATTCACTGATTGGTTACATTGCAAAAATTGCCTAGGTAACATTGTCTCTTTGGGTTTTTGATGGAAAAGGGTCAGAACAGAATAATAGAATTAGCCTGGTGTAATTAAAATTTCACAAGAATTTATATTTCATATAATTGCGCCTAGACACCCACAACCAATGCTGTTATTTCATGTAGAACATTTAAATGTCCCTCAGCATTCTATGCTTTCTTTGTCTGCATTTCTAATATTGGAGTTAAGGCCCCTGTAAGACGTGTGTATTTGATATTGGTATGAAGCTGATATTAACAACCATTTTTTTTTCAAAGTAACCTTATTTGAAATGACTGAAATGTAGGGCTAAAATATCCCATAAACAGATCTATTTCTTTAAACATACATTTCAATTCCAAATATTTGTGTAACTTTGATTTTTTTGTATTTTATAATACAAAAAATGTATAATACAATAAAGTGTACAATACAATAAATATATAATTTGTGTAAATTTGGTATGCAACTCTAATGATTGCATATTTCATATGCCTCCCAAATGAACGTCGTAGGTTAAAGATTATCCTACCATGCATATGCTTAAATGAATCCTCCAGTGAACCTTTTCCAGAAACTTGTCACTGATTCCATCCTTCAACGGATAAGAGTCAACATCAATGTGGCAATACCTGTGCATGCTGAACTAGTTCAAGTGATGCATTTCCGTGGAAAAATATTTCCTCTAAATACATTTTTACTTATCATAATAACCAAGATATCATTGGATATTTTTTACTGTACATTTTTAAACCAGATCCAATTCCATGACTCCGCTTTGAGCTCATTGTGGTCACACCTCCCAGCCATAGCACAATGGCATTATGTTATGGCCACTATGGAGGTGTGACCACAGCAGGTTGAATAGGTCTTATTTTCATAACTGTTGTCATCTTTTATTTAAATGGCACAAAAAATGATTGCAGGTTGTGGGAAGGAAGTAGCTGTGCAGCCGGGAGCAGTTGCAATACAAGTGAGCTCTCAACACCGGCCACTGAGAATTTCCAGTCAGACGCATTCAGCAGCAGTGAGCAGTCAGTGAAGAGTGTTGGCGATCGTGTGAAAGTTTATGAATATGCTCTGCAGGAGTGGCAGGGGCAGACTCGAAAGGCTCAAACCATTTTAAAGGTTAGTAATCCATGGCAATTGAAAAGTTCAAGAAGAACACAAAGCTTGAAAAATGTGCTTTGCCATTAGTAAATGTATTTGGAAAAGATGATAACTCTTCGGATCCCGTCTTTGGATCTTGCTTTCAACAGTTCTGTACCTTTCCCTGTAGTGGTAACAACCTATTACAATTGTGAGAGATATTTAAGTTTTTTTACATGGATCGTTCAACAAATACTTAGGAAAAATAAAAAACAATAATTTTGGGTAGAATTTTCATTTTTCAGTATAATTTCCTTTTAGCTCGATGCACTTTTCCCTGCATTTTTCCAATGTTTTTAAGGAGTCCCAGAAAGTAGGATTTTGAAAGGTCCTCAATAAAAGCGTCTGTGGTTGTTCTTCATGTGGCATGAATTGTTTTCTGCTGAGGCATTTTTTCAAGGAAGGAAATAGAAACAAGTCACTGCAGACCAAACCTGGTGAACACAGTGGATGTTGTAATAATTTAAACTTAAATTCCATAATTTTCAGCATCGAAACTGTGCAAGGTGTTGTCCTGTGCATTGTCTTGATGGAAGAAAATTTTTTCTTTGCCAAATGAGGATGTTTTTTCTTAATTTCTTTGCTCAACCGGGGTGCTTTAACAATGTGTAATACGAATTCTCCATTTATCATTTGTCCTCTTTGCAAGTAATCACTTTTTATGATTCCGCGTACATCCCAAAAAACCATGGCAAATACCTTGTCAGCAGGTTTCACTCTCTTCGCATACTTTGGAGCTGGATCACCTTTAGAAACCCAATGTTTTGACTTTTCCTTTGTCTCTGGAGTGGTGAGGTGTTTTAGTTGTATTTTATCCACAGTCATGTATCGATGCAGAAACTCATCACCATTGTGTTTATTCCCCACTGAGGGCAAATGTGGCACCCATTTACTGAAACTTTTTTCAAACCCAATTTTTCCTGGAAGATAGGAAACACAGTATGCCTCTGGCCTCTACTTTTTTGTGAAGTTTGATTCATAGAACACTCAAAACCATATCATAGATTTTGTCAATCTTTCAGAAGAAGTCACCTCCACTGGATATTGTGAATTATGTTTATCTTTTGTGGATGTACGGCCACAGTAAAACCCATTTACCTTATTGTAAATAGTCGTGAACATAGAAGCAGATGTGCCATGAACTTTACTTACCTCAGCTTTAATCTCTTTCAGTGTTAAGCCATTTAAATAAAAGTATGTAATCATTGCATGAAGCTCAAACTTTAACAGTAGTCTAGTGAGAGATGAGGCTTATTGTAAGCAAACATTTCAGGAAACTGTGAGCACCATTTTCTAAAGATTTATTGAATGATCCATGTATTTATGGCTTCAGTTTAGGATTGGGAATATTTTTCACAATATTTTTGTTTTGAAATGGGAAAAGAGAATAAGATTTTTACTGCTCTTTCTCATCATATATTTAGGTTTCCAAAAAACTTTTCTGCTGAAATATTGCTATGGTGTGATATAAAGGTCTGGCAGTGTGAGCCTACTGGTCCTTCTGCAGTCCATTTCCTACTTTTAATGTTAATAAATCCACCTCCTTACACTAATTGCTCCAATTTTTGGTAAAGTTTACTTTTGGTCATTTTTAAGGTTTTGATGAAAATGTTGAGGTAGCTTTCCCTTTAATTGCTCTCATCTCAGCTATGAAATAAAGTGCCTAAAAAATGGGATTATTTTAAAGTCTTCTGTCACCTGACATGCTCTGATTCTTGTTGTCAGTTTTCTTTGTGATAGAAATTGTAGTTAAGAGTAGATAAACCTGAAGCACCAAGTTCAGTTTTAAAGGGACATTGGGAAATCAAGGACTTTTGCGATGCTTCCCATCACTACTTTGGGGTCACATTATTTTCAGGTCAACATGTGTGTGATTGGCAGAGCGTGTTTGTGCTTTTGAGAGGGGATAAAGGATCCTTTCAGTATTTCATGCAGAGGTTCTGATAATAACATTAAAAATATTTATTATTATTGACTATTCAATTAAGTTTTCAAGGTACAATGAATCTCATCTAGGATCAAAGACAATGAAAACCAACAGATTAAATGAACAAAAAAACAAAAATGGAAGCAGTGAGACAAAAATATTCATCCAATGAGTACAATAAAGGTGATACTTGTCAAGAATTTGTAACGTTTTTGAATTTTGTAATGCTAGCCAGTCTTGCTGGTGCTGGAAGATGATTAAACAATTTAATGGCCTCGTTAGCCACGGACTGTAATATTCATTCAATCATTATTTCCATTTGAAGTAGTTTTTATTGTCAGTATAATATCTTACCATAATTGGAGCCCCATCTTAGTCAAAAGAGAGAAAGAAGATTATGTTCCTGACAGATGTATTGAAAAATCTATTTTAATCATCTAATGTAAGGAATAGAGCAGGAGCACTTTTTTCATGCCTGACTATCTTTCAAGCATTGCCCAAACTGCCATAGGTTTATTTTCTGAGTTGGACATATGCGGATTGTTAAATATCATGTTTTCTTGTGTTATTTATGTATTATATTCATTTATTTATTTAGCGAGTAGTCTATTGTTTAAGTCATTGGGCATAATTTTATAGGGATTTTCAATTGGAGTGTACTTCTGATTTCAAGTTAATCAGGGTCACATCAATTATGCCATTTATTTATCTTATTGAAGTGCGTGTAAGCACTTCTTTGTGAAACACAACTCAAGAAAAACCTTGCATTCAGCAAAGAAAAGTTTTAAATTTTCTCCCTGATTGTATTGTATTAGATGTGGTTGATAGAATGTGCTATGACTGATTCCATTCTCGGCCTAGGTTCATATACGAAAGTGTGGTACCCTTTCAAACTTCCTCTGCTCCCGATTGAATGAGGCAAACTGGCTGGCCATGTTTTTGAAAAGGAGCTCATTTGGAGGGAGGGGGTGAAGGCGTCCGAGTTGTAAGGATGTAAAGTATTTGGGGGAATAGAGCAAAGAGACAATCTTCCTTTATTCATAGTTTCAGTTCATGTCGTCCGAGTCCTCTAAATATTAGGTCATAACAGCATTTTTTCTAAGGACAATGCCCTGAGGGCTGCCGTGGTTAATCTGCATTTAAAGTGAAGGTTTTCAAATCTGAGAAATTGGTTCATGGTGACCGAGTGAGGATAGTAATGGAGGTGAAGGAGTTTCTTTGCATGAAACTGAATGCTCAGTGACATAATCATTTGTTTTCTCTGAAATAATGTTTTTGATCAATTCTCAGGGATATGCTGAAATACCATCAATTTTGGGTTTGGGTCACATTCGTCGAGTTCGAGGGGACAACTATTGTGCTGTTCGAGCTACAATATTTCAGACTCTTTCACAAAGCATAGCTGTACCATCTGGCATGGAGACTTACCAAAAACTTTCTTCAGCTCATGGGGGGAATTGCCACTGGTTGCAAGACTGGAAATTTCCAGAAGAACTGCCTTACTGTAAAAATAATGTTCTTCATGGAATGAAAGTGTGCCTGGAGAAATTGGACCATGTGGTAGGTACCATGGAAAAGCATTCCTCAAGGAGACTTCCTCATGAGCAATGAGGCCCTTTTATCATAAAAACACACATTTCTCATCCTATACATGTGAGTGTATTAATTTTGCATGCGTTATATTCTTAGCTTTGATGTTTTTTCCTCTTTTGCAGGCATCATTTCTGGCAATTAGTGATGACAAGGAGACCACGTTGGCTAGCCTGTTGAACGGTGATGCTTCTTTAGATTTGCACATAGTGGAAGCAGTCAAGTTGCATATGTTGTTATGTGCAATAGAGCTTCATGGTCAGAGTACAAGTGGTGCAGAAGTTCCTCTCTTTGCAATACTTATGTTTGCCCGTGACACTTCGGAAACACCAAAGGATTTCATGAATAATCACTTGAAGGAGGTTGGGCACTCGGGAGGTTTGGAGCAGGTATGAAAAATACTTTTAAAGATTACCCATATGGGTTCATTCTGTGGTCCATTGGCTCTCCTTTGGCTTGAGCATGGTTGTGCACTCCCACTCAGAAAATCCTTTTCATTTCACTCTCTGCAAATGACAAATTGTTTTTTTTACTGTGACTGCCTTTGAAGTTCCACATTCAACTTCAAATTGACCTCTTAAAAATTGCATGATTGTATAGTTGACATCCATAGACAAATATTTATTAAATGATTATAATATTGACACCCATGCATGAGCATGCTGCGGGAATAAATGCATACAGGTATAAAGAAGTATGAACATGCATGCAAGTGAAAATTATGACACAACTTGGCATTAGAGAGATAATTTTTCTTTAAAAAAATCATAAAAATCAATCTGGATCTTATGTCCTGGGTGATTAGTTTTCTAAGTGCTATATGTGAGTATGCAGCATATGTGCAAGCAAAAACCATCCCCTGTTGCAGTCCACATACCTTGGCTTTTGAGCCAGATGAGAAGGAAATAAACTTTGGCTTCCGGGATTGAATATAGTGAACCCTCCACATTGGATAGTTCTATATATTTATCTTTACTGTCACTCATTAATTTTACATTTGCCTAACCCTAGATTGAGTTATGATCTCCACTTTCACGGATTGTATGAGAATCTTTCAGTGCTCAGCCGTCGCCAATGTGTGAGGGTTTACTGTATGTAACCCTCATTATCTTGTCGAGCCTTTTCTTTAGCAGCAATCATAACCTCACTTCATTGTTACTCCACCAAATCTCTTTGTTGTTGAATTCTTGAGTGCCTGGCTGTAGCTACTACCTCACCGCTTCCCCTTTCTTTGCTTACACTCTACACACTTGGATTCCCTCGACCACTTGAAGGTATCATGCTGGGTGGAAACATATTCATCACCTGCAGGATCTAGAGTGGACCTTTTCAAATAATTTGCTGAGCACTAATCAGAAAATCTTAACTCTCCAGGCAGCAAACCATGCTGTTGGATTGATACGTTAGCATCAGCATGATTGTTACAAAACTCATTGTCCCCAATAATTTTTTTGGTCCTTTTATTTTTGACATAAACAGCATCAGTGACTTTGGGTATCCAAAGGCTTTTAGATATCACATGTGGGCAGATAATTGCTCTGCTTCATTATAAGTATAACCTGCTAAACAAAAGTATGAGAGAAAATTAAAGATTATTTTAGAAAATAATTAAGAGGTGGAAGTAAATTCATCAGCATCAAGCGGGAGCGACGGCAAAGATAAGTCCCAGAGAATCTGTCAACATTTGAGAATGAAAAGGTGCCACCTGTTTCATATGATACAATTTGCATTCATTCAAAGTTATTTTCAATTGATGGCATCATATGTCTTGTAAATATGTTAATTAAATTATTCTCACAGTGTGTATTCATTCGATTGGTACTTATAATATATTTTTACTCATGATGGATTATAATTCTTATATATCTATAATTAGAACTGCCAGCATTAAGCTCAAATAGTGTAGCCCAATTTTTAATGATTTTATGAGATGGAGAATAAGACACAGCAAAGATAATCAAGAGTACTATGAGACCTGGAAGTTGTAAATTCAAAGATGGAAGATGAACAGATTTTGAATATTTTCAAAAGTGTACATCAGAGGAAAGAATATATGAAGCCTCTCTGGAGGAGCAGTAATTGCACTGATTTGTGATGTTATTTTTCTTAAGAAAATTGTGGTCACCCTACAATCAATTTCAGCAAAATGTTATGATTCATGTTCATCTTCATGTCTGAATAATTAATACATTTGTAGGGTCCTATGCCATAAGCAAACTTCTTACATGTAGTTCTTTTGGGTTTTGGTTTTGCCCAATGAAAGAGTCTATGAAATAACTAAAAGAAAAATCTGTGTTATTATGATCTAAATTTATCTTTGTTGAAGGTTCTCTAATCATATTTGTAGTCAGTCATACTAGGCTACCTGAAAGTTCATTTGAGAACTGGGTACATGGTAGTAACTTGAGCTGTCAGCCAGAGTGGGAATATGGAAGTTAGAGGGAGGAAAAGTAAGTGAGTGGTAGATAAGTTTAAAACTTTGCTATAAGCTATAAAACTATAAGCTTTGTTTTATCCTGATAACTTTGTCATAATTTTTATGGAATGCAAATGATAAAATTTTGATGAAATCCTTCAAAGTGGAGTGTACAAGGTAAATTGCACATCTCTTGTGATGAGGGATCAAATGGGGAGGAGTTGTGAGCCCTGAGGTGGGGAACGTGGAAAAAATGTGAACACTTTTAGATTTCTTAGAACAGTTAGAAATTGCCCTGATTGAATGTTGTGGAAAAATAACCGTACTTCCATTGAAATAAGAGTGCCATAGTGTTTCAGATGTGGAAGAGTATAAATAAAGGATGTGGTACACCTTTAAGAATTAATTCCAGATCAAATTTCCAGTGATGATAGGAAATAAGAGATCTCAAGGTGAGATCCTAGCACCTTGTGTACGCTTGTAATTTTGGATAGCATATTTAGTCTAATTATTATTCATTTACTCGTTGTTTCCATGAGTGAGTTCTAGGGTAGTCGAGTCAAAGGAAGGTGTGCAATAAAATTCTGGTGCATGTCAGGTAGAGAATTCCAATGGAAAACTTCTTCTGGTGATGAAATTGTGAGAGTTGTGTCACTGAAATCCTATGATTTTTGCTCGACGAGCTCGTTCTTAAAATTTGGAAATTAACTGGATAGCACAACACATTGGTGGAATTTTGGAGGGGGTCACTTAATTTGGTGTATACAATGCACAGTCCAAGACTAGAGGGCACTCCACTTGTTATGGCCCTGGCTTGGACCTCTTTTGTTTCCTTTTTTATGTTATTTTTTTAAAATTTCAAGTACATTTCCACCATAATATTTTCCCTTCAGACCACCTCTTTAAAAATTAAGATTTATAGCTATTGATTTCTCAGTGTTTTATTTAGATACAACCCACTTTTAGATGTTCAGTATCATCTTCAAATATTTTGAATGTGGAAACCTGGGTCTCATCTTATTTTGTAGTCACAATGTTATGGTTTTTCATTCTCATATGAATGCGATCAATTCCATTAACGTTATGCCTAAAACCACCTGTTAAACGTCTTTACGGATTAAATTTTCTGGAAACAAACTATAGGCCAAAAATTGTCAAATTTGGTCACTGTTTTGGTTTCTGTGGGTAGAGTGGCTACTGTGGAGTTATTTTTTAAAAAGAACACAATTTAATGTTTCCCCAAAATTTTTAATACTCCAATTGCACCAATACCAATGGTGGTTTTATCTGGAGTCTTTTGACCAAAGATCCTATAGAAAAATACCTTTTTTCAATCTGCAGAAGGATCCCTGCAATGCTAAGTAAGTTCACTGGTTCTGTACCCCATGTGTTCCAAAAGAGTTAAAATAATGATAAGTATGTTCTGTCACAAATTTTCACCAAAATCCAGAAACAGCATTTTCCCTTAACTTTTTTTTTCAATTTGTAATACTTACTTAATATTTCTTTCTTCTTCATTGTATTGCCTAGGAATTAATGCACTTCTGTCTGTATATTTGTTCTTAATTTGAATCTGAGTGGATTAATTTGTTTCTGTGGATAAAATGACTTGTTGCAAGCATTGAGGTGGGAGGGTTGTAATCAGTTACATGGAAATATGAAGTACGGAAACATATGCTCTCACTTTTTAAATATTTTACATAAATTTACCCACCTTAAACAATTTCTGATTAACTTCTCTGGTTGCGGCTCTTAAATGTTGCTACTAAATATCTAATTTGGAGTATCATTTTATTGGTTGTGAGTTTGTGGACATTTCATTCAGATAAAAGGGTCTTGGATGACATGACCTGGCCATGGAAGAGTTGCATGCTATGGTGTGGAAGATTTTCAGTGGAGTATTTGATTGGAATTCTAACAGTGTGTGCATGGTCTATGGCAAAATGGAGTGGACTTTCCTTCCAATGAAAATATTATGTGGAGTTTTCTGTGTCTGCAACTGCACTGGTGTGATCTGTGCATAAGTGCATCTGAGTATGAAGAGGGACAAAAAAGATCTTGCACTGCATCCATCAAATCATTCCTTTCACCTTTTCTCACTCTGTATTGTGCACCATTTGTGTATCAGAGAGCAGATTCTGAGTAAATACCCATTGAAATGCTGATTTCCAATGGAATTCTGGAGTATATCAATTGTAATGCATGTACTGAATAGACCAAAATTATGCAATGCAATCATTTGGTCTTCTGGTTATTATTAGTAAAGATTAGATATTCATTGCTCTTTTTACTCTTTCTAGTTGAGAATTTCTTTGCTATTTATCAATATAGCAAAAAATGTAAATCCCATACAATTAACTCATCTTTCTTGTTGCATTATTTCCAATAAATTAAAAATTACCAAGGACTGGAAAAAAGTGAGTGAAAAGATGGTTTTTATTGCTCTTTTCCACACTCATCTTTTGTTGTGATGCATTCTTAATAATCACTTTGGTGCTGGCCTCAGTTGGTAGACTATGAAATGAGCTTTAATTATTTTTTTGCCCATAAATCCAAAATATCTCTGTCTGGCTTCATGGTGAATGGGTAGTTTAGTTGGTAGCACTTCCTTTATCATAACATAGTTGAGCAATTTGAGGTGCTTTTACTGTTAAGTGTGAATCACATCATCATTTAAGGACCAAAGGATCTCTCAGACTGGTGGGTAAAATCATCGTGCTGATGAAGATTAATCCACCCTCGTGTCTTTTATTTTCTTTGTGATCATTTCCTCAACCAGTGAGAAGATTAGTGGGCATGACACTGCTGCTATTATTTTTGGACAAAAAGATGATTTACACACGTATTTCACCTTAAAAACTGGTGTTTTAGGTGAAATGATAACCTTTGCATTGAGCAAGGAAAACCATGGCAAATCATTTTTATATTTTCATATTTGGATTTTCATTTAGAGAAAGGAGTGGTGCCTCATTGAGCACCATTCTTAACTTTTGGAGGTTTTTGAAAATGTATCAATATCATAATCCACTGTCACGTAAATTCTTTTGTAAGTCATAACCAGTTACCCTTTGCTTCTCTCAACTTCCTTGTGACATGGTCTACATGGCCATTATTATTCCAAAACATTCTTTTTTGCATATCTCCCCAGATGAGTGGCTCAACTCTTCTAAACCCTCACTTAGTACCCCTTCCTTGTTTTACTCTAGCCTCTTGGCTTTGGATGGCTTAAACTCAAATTCCCCTAAAAGATAAAGCAAGTTATTCCCTTCAGCTATTGAAGGAAGTACTATCAAACCTCAAATTATCCTCCTCAATATTTAGTCACTATTTTTTCTTTCTCTTCTTCTGTACCCCACCAAGAAACGTGGGTGATCAAAGCAAAGTTTTCTGGTATTTGTACGAACATGGTTAGTGTGGTCATACACCCACTTGCACATGCTAATTCATTTTCATCTGATCTTCCCAAGATATCCTCATCACTTTGCTGCACTTGTAAGAGTATTAGTGTTCTCCATTGACCTCGGGCACCATTAAATGAATTCTTACATTAATTTTCCACTTATAGCCCAACTTTGAAATGCCTAAGGAATAGAAATGCCCATGCTTTGAGTTACAGAAAGGGCAAGTTAGAGAAAATATATGGCTGTCTATTGAGTTACTAATGAAAACAATGGTATACACTAGATTTGAAACATTTTAAATGCATTCATGCTGAAGTGAAATACATTTTTGGCTCAAAATAAAGATAACAATAAATCACTGAATAAATAACTTGGTATTTTTTCACACAGAAAACTTATTAATGCTACAGATTTTGAGTCATAGGCAACATTATTGGGTTTAAAATCATGTATTTCCAGGACATTTACACATATATTCTCATTAGGAGGGGAGGTAGGCTATGGGAGGGAATTTGCAGCGGGAAAAGGGGGAGGAGGGAAAATATTGGTTGGGATGATGAACAGGGGATAGGAGCAAGACAAACTTTACAAAAACTTCCAACAGAGGTGAGTATCTAACAAAGATGTTTTTGTTGACCAAATTTCTGGTAATACACGTTTTTTTTCACTTATAACTGTTCCAGCATGTCCATTTTTTGTCTCTGTTCCTTGAGCTGAAATATGCCCGGAACAAAGTCACTCTTATGGTCCATGGGGTCCATTGGTGCTTGGCAAAATGGAATTGGTTGACATTCCCATTCCAGTGATTCTGCTTGTGTTCGTTGGTGCGTAGCTCCAAAGATCTTCCCGTTTGTCTTAGATAGACTTGTGTTGCAATCTCTACATTTAAGTTTGTAAATACCAATTTTTTTCATGTATTACACTTTGTCCATGGTCCTCTTCCAAAACATTTGCAGATTGCTTCAGTTGCTGTATGCAATCCTAAATTTGTCTCTTTGGAACTGATTCGCGATTTTTTCAGAGATGTCTATAATATGGAAGTTTATACCAGTAATATTTATCTTCCTCTTTACCTTGGGATGAATATATTAGATTCCTTACTCCGATGGAGCATTTCTTACTAAGCATTCTTACAATTAGGTCCTGGCTGTAACCATTTCTCACTGCATTCATTTTCAATGTAAATTAAATTCTCTGGAAGAATTACATTTGGAAAGTAGAATATTTATCAATCTATTTAACATAAAATGGGGACTTTTTTTGGGAAATATCAGGATGGTCCCATAAGTACTCGGCCTGACCTGGAGATGGCGGTAGTTGTTTGAAAAATCACTAAGAAAGTACGTAATATATAAAGCATATGTTTCAAGTTTGAAGACACCATATTGTTTAGTATTTGTTTGACAGCCATCAATATTGAACGTTTTCAGTGAATTTGTGAAAATGGAGAAAATTGGTCATTGTTATGTGATAGAATACTTCTATTTGAGAGGCCTCAGCACAACCAATATAAAAGCCGAACTAGATTCTACTCTGGGTGAGTCTGCTCCTTCGCTTACAACAGTAAAATATTGGATAGCAGAGTTTAAACGAGGCCATATGAGCTGTCAAGACAAGCATCGCATTGGTGACACCAAATGAGGTGACAACTCCAGAAATGGTGAAGAAAATCCACAAAATGATACTGGTTGATCATCGACTGAAAATACACGAGCTAGCAGACAGACATAGTAGGTATTTCAAAAAGTGTAGTACATCGCATATTAACTGAAAATTTGGACATGAGAAAGCTGTGTCCAAGATGGGTGCCACGTTTGCTCACACTCGAGCAAAACCAGTGTTGTGAAGATGTTTCAAATGACTGTTTAGCAAAGTTTCACAGCAACAAAGCAGAACTTTTGTGCCGTTTCATAACCATGGATGAAACGTGGGTACATTACTTCACACCTGAGACAAAAGAACAATGAAAACAATGGATTCAAAAGGGAGAAACAGTTCCAAAGAAGGCAAAGACCATTTCATCTGCAGGCAAGGCCGGTTTTTTGAGATGCGCGTGCGATAATTTTCATTGACTATCTTGAAAAAGGAAAAACCATCAATAGCAAGTACTATGTGAACTTATTGTAACGTTTGAGCAAAGAAATCAAGCAGGAGCGGCCGCATTTGTCTAGGAAGAAAGTGTAGTTTCATCAAGATAATGCACCAGCTCACAAATTCGTGATTGCAATGGCCGGAATTCATGAATTAAAGATTGAATTGCTACCTTATGGCCTGTTTGCCAGATTTTACCCCTCCGATTATTTCCTGTTCGCAAACTTGAAAAAATGGCTTGGTGGCCATAGATTTTCCAACCGTGAAGAAGTGATATCAGCAGTTAATGGCTATTTTGAAGAGCAAGACAGTTCTTATTATAAAAAGGGTATTGAACTCATTGAACATCACTGGGAAAAGTGCTTAGAGCTGACAGGAGATTATGTTGAAAAATAAATACATTTTTTTCCAAAATTTTTGTTTTCTTTGTTGGGTGGGGTACTTTTGGGACCACCCTCATATAGTGCTGAGAGTTAAAGGAAAGAATATGGTCTGTAGAGGTCTTCCGGCTGAAAAATTGAAGCTGGTTGAAAAATCATAGCT
This sequence comes from Hetaerina titia, assembly GCA_037158775.1. Classification (NCBI taxonomy): domain Eukaryota; kingdom Metazoa; phylum Arthropoda; class Insecta; order Odonata; family Calopterygidae; genus Hetaerina; species Hetaerina titia. Next base: position 84,885,973 of record CM073779.1, read on the forward strand.
GGTTTTCACGACTATGATGTAAAGGAAATTGAGCTTTCCTTTGATTTCTCTCTCACAGGTGAAATTTATGTTTGCACTGGGCAATTTTAGTGCTCAAAAAATGTCCAGCTCTCTGTCTCCATACCAGTCCACTCTGTGAAGGCATCATCTACATACCTATACCCACAATAAATATATTTGAAAAAGTTGGAGCACATTTTGAAAACGGTTTTTTCCAGATCATCCATAAATAGGTCAGCCAGGAGAGGTGATAAATGTGAGCCGAATGCCAATCCCTCCATTGCTGCTAGTATTCCCCATTGAATTGAAAACAATTTTTTTCTACACTTAACTTCAGTTGGGACAATAGTAATCAGTAGCAGTATTAGGTTTTATTAAAATATCCATCAGGTTAAAAATCAGACTATTTGAGTCTATTTGCAATGGTATCAGGTGAAATGTGATGAACTCCTACATGATTTTTTTCACAAAGGGAAATGCAATTACAAGGTTCTATAGGTATTTTATTTTCCTCAACTGGCTTTGATACAAGGTATCATATTAAGAATAATGAGGCCTGATGATGACACCTTGTATTGAAACCAATTGAGGAAAATAGAATATCGGTGGAATATTGTAATTGCAGTTTCAATTTTGACCAAATGTAATTTTGTAATTAATGAAAGATTACCATTGTTAAGTGATGGGCGATCAATAAAAGGATAGGTGGAGAAACTGGGTCTCATAAGCAGTATAGCGGGCCTCATACAGTATAAACCTTTTAGTCAGTCTCATTCTGACTGCCTTGTGTCATGTTTTGTCTTATCTCAGTTTTTTCAAAAGTGCTAATATTAAAAATAAAAGTGTTGTAAAGCACACATTGCCTGAATCACATGCACTTTGGAAAAACCAGATTTTGGGACTACATTGATGGAGAAGAGAGAATAATCTGTGCTTAATTTCAGCTCAGAAGGCTGACTAGTGCAAAAATAAAGTGCATGCTCTATGGATTTGTGGAACATTATTTTAAATAAATTGCTAATAATGTGGCAGTGATACTAGAGAAATCATAAAAAAAATACAATTGAATAATGTAAATCATGGTACATTTGATTAAAAAAAGTCAGTTATATTCCATCTTAAATAATAAGAAAGGCTGCAATGCACAGTGACCACTTCCTGTTCAATTCATACTCCTGAAATGATTATTTGAATGTGTTTCTAGGCTAAGTGAATAGTACCACGTCCCATGCCAGATGCATGGGACGTGGTACTATTGTGTCCAAGGGAGAGGGATCCATATGTGTGCTGAAGCGATACTTTATTATGATATTAACCAAGCTTAATTTCTTTCTAATATGAACAAATAAAATAATTGTTAACAGAAATTATAATTTGTTTTTGAGTCTTTGTAAGAGATAGGGCCAGTAAGAAAATACTTTAGGCAATCACATGGCCAAAGTTACTTCATGATTTTCGAATAGAAAAATCATAATTCTTTCTTTTTCTGCCTCAAGGCCTGATCTACACAGCTGACCCACTTAGGGGTGCCTATGCCTTAGATCATTTCAGCATCCTTAACTGGCTTTGGCTCATATGGTACCTGCTTCTGTGCTATGATACATATTTATTGGTGACTAGAGATTGAGGCTGGTTTCAAAAGATTTCCTGAAATTCCAGGGTTGACAACATTTGAACAAAGCATGCCGACTTTCCTGCAGTGCTCATTTTGTTGGCAGTTAAAGGTGCTACTGAAAATGTACTGCAAAATGTGCTGGAGTAGCTTATGACAGAAAATATTTTTTTATTATCAAGCTTCTGTCTATCACTGTCATTCACTATTATTTGGAATGTAAGCCGTGCTGGCAGCATTCAGGAAAGAGCATAATTTTAGGGTCATTTAATTGCTTATTTTTAGCCCTTGAAGTTCTGCCAATTCCCATTTTCACTCCATCATCATTTGGTTGATTGTTTTGAATAATTCATTGCTACAACTTTTCATTTAGATCATACAGCACTTTCCCCTCATTTATTGCAATTACATGTGGAATAAATTTTATTTTGATTCTCTAAAACATCAATTGTGATGATTTTTTTTAGATAGATTGAGAAAATTAGTTTTGATGTTGTATTGAAGTGCAACCATTTAAAATTATCTCCATAGCAATGTTGATGAATGCTACTGTTGTAAGCAGAGAAATGTAGTGGTTATGTGTGCATGCCAAATACACGTGTTATCTCTTAATGCTGATCTTAATTGGAAGCCTGTGCATGACAATCAAATTGTTGCCATCATTTTTCTCCTCATATTGGGTTAATTGTTGCTTAAACAGGTGGAAATGTTTCTTCTCGGATACACACTTGGGGTGACCTTGCAAGTAGTCCGACCATCAATGTTTGGAACGAACGAATTCATTTGCTGCTACCCAGACTGGAATGTGGGGGCATGGCCTCAAGTTTCCCTGATAGCCGAAGATGATCGTCATTACAATGTACTCGTTAAGTGAAACTTCAGTGAGGTAACATGATGGACATTTTATTCATTGTGATTCATACTGAGTGTGAAAGGTGCCATTTCTCGCTGCATTGGAGATAATTGTATTTATTGCCAAATAATATTTATTTGTCAGGTCAAGGACTCATTTTTCAAAAGTAACTCTGATATTTTAAATGTGTGTGAAGAGAGACTCATTGTTAGTGTATGCTGCTTAGAGAAATAAATTGTCAGGAATTTGTAAGGAAAAAAGGTAGAGAAGTTGCTTATCCATATTTATGATTGTGAGCATGGTAAAGAATTGAAATAAGCTGGAAATCAGTTATCTAAGTAATTAAGTTCACATTAAATTTTATTGCTGTGTTTTTAATCTCCATTTTCTATCTTTTCCATCTGAGATGCCTATTTAAATTTTTAAAGGTTCGTATAAATGTTGCTGCTAAAAATTGCTAAATACCCAACAGCATGTTATAAGTAATTCACCTTATTTCTGTATGCATTCCATATGGATTACAGGTGGAACAATACCTCAAAATTCCTCACTGATGATAGTTGTAACTTCGTCATCAATATGATGTTGACATAATGCATCGGTATTTTGTGACACAAATTCTAAAGTATACACAATGCATATAAAATATTCTGAAACATGAATTATGAATGATTTGCTGGAAGGAGATGTTCAGTCTAAAACTTACTTCTAACCTGATGTGAGCACTTTAATGTCACACGTGCAATGATGGATTTGGATTTAAATGTAGTTCATGTAGACTCCATGGCATCAGCAATCTGTCAGTAAAGGAGCACAAACTACCATTTGAAACCATATCAATTTGATGTTATACGAAATAGGAGCACCCCTTACTTATATGTCATGAAGCCTTGAAGTGTATGCCATCTGAATGTCTTCACTGGTATAGCGCAAAAACGAAGACTATTATTAAGTTTTTAGAATAGTGCCTTGGAGGCAATTAATCCCGAGAATTTCATTTTTTGAAGGGAGCCCAAAAATTTGTGGTGCTTGATTCTTAAATTGTTTTGCAGCATGTAACAGTCCAGTAGATTTTTACAAGTTTGCATCATCAAATTGTCATGTTTCATGTGCCTTCTATACAATTGAAGGGAAATGAATCACATTGGATAGAGAGTAGTGATTTGTCACAGGTGAATGGTCTCCTGCATAAACTGGCCATTGTCAGTTCACTGGTCTTTCATTGGTTTCTATTGAAATAAGATGTTTCAAAACTACCTTTTTAAAATATACCTTACCAAAGAAAAGTGAATTATTAATGGAACTATCACAAGGATTCTCTCAGAAAGGCAATGTCTTATATTCCCATTAACAGTGTGCTCTCTTCTTGGACAGCATGTGTGTGTGTACATATGTGTATATATGTGTGTGTGTGTGTGTGTATATGTATATATATATATTTATTATAAGGTAATCTTCCGATGATGGTAGACTTTTGGATGGACACAACTATCCCATAATTAACTTGCGATTCCAAACGAAACAATCGAACAACCTACTCTACATCAGGTCCCCCTTCATCTCTGTGTACCTCCTTCCTCCCTTCATCCCATCCAACATCCCTATCCTGTTTTTTGTACCCTTTCTACTACCGCTCAGTACGCCTTTCATCCATTTTTCTTGCCTCCATAGGATATCTCTCAACAAACCCCTCTCCTCACCCACCACCCCTAGTACTTCCTTTTTTGTTTTCCTATCGGTCCATTTCATCTTCTCCATTCTTCTCCACACCCACATTTCAAAACCCTCCTATCTATGTCTATCCTCCTGCTTCAGCGACCACGTTTCTGCGCCATATAGCTAAGCTCCAGATCAAAGTTTTCAGTCTTTTCTTAACCTCCCTACTCAAAGTTCCCGTCATCAACTCCATCTTCCTTGAGAAAGCCTCCTTACCTAGCGTAAATCTTCTCCTTGCATCCCTACTACTTTGACTGTGTTCGTTCAAAACACTTCCAGATACGTAAACAGTTCTGCCTGCTCTATTTTTTCCCCTTCTATTTTAATATTTGTTTAACTCTTTGTACTTAATTTTGCCTAACTCTATGTTTACATTCTTCCATCTTCTTCTCTCATCCATCTTTGCATTCACCTCATCTGTGACCATGGATGGCTTCCTTATCCTTTTCCCGTTAACGGTTCGTATATTGTCTTTTGTGGCTTTTGATATCACTTTCTTGATAAATTCCCATTTTTCATCGAGAGTATTCAGCTCTTTACTGTCATCTATGATTTTCTCTACAGTCTGCTGATACTCCTTCCTCGCCAAACCATTTAGTGCTTCTACATTCCATTTCCTAAACCGCCGACCCTGCCTTATCTTTTTGAAATGGGCGCTACATTTCAATACTATTGAATTTTGGTCAGAGTCCGCATCCACTCCCGGGTAGCTGTGCGAATTTATCTCACTGTTCCTAAACCTGTGCCAAACCAGAGTATAATCTAACTGATACCTTTCTGAGTCACCTGGCATTTTCCATGTTTGCCTTTTGGGGTTTCTAAACCATGTGTTGGTGATGACTAACCCCTCTCTTCTGCAGAACTCAATTGCTTTCTCCCCACGCTCATTCTTCGTGCCTAAACCGTAGTACCCCACCTCATCACCATCTCTTCCTTTGCCTACCATTGCATTCCAATTCCCCATCACTATGAAATATTTTCCTGCAGGAACACATGCGATTATATCCTCTAGCTCATCATACATCCTATCGACTTCTTCCTCCTTGTGGTTACTCGGTGGCATATATACCTGAACAATGACAAAGTGTGATGGTTCTGCTTTAATCTCTACGAGAAAGATTCTATCAGTTGCTTGCTCTATGTTGACTACGCTTCTTCCTACCCCTTGATATAATATTAGTGGCAACCCCTCGTTGGCTCTCATCCCTGCCGCCGTATATTATTCTATAACTATCACTCCAGTATTCCCCGCTACCGCTATCCTTCCATCTCACCTCGCATAGACTTAAATATCTATATTACCTCTTTCCATCTCTTACTTAATATTATCTAATTTTCCTGTCCTCAACATTGTCCTAACGTTCCAAGTTGCTTTTCCAGCTAAATTCGTCTTCTTCTTCTGCGTCTTCTGTCCTGCTGCTGTTATTTTTCCCCTGCAAGGGTTTCGTGGGATGGCGATCGCGCAAGTCTTGCCTCCCCCCCTGCAGGGCACGACACACGACCAATTGGGCTGAGTCCCGCAGTTGCCAGGGCTCAATTTCTCTCCTGTGTCCATCATTGTGCTGGGGAATAATAATTGAGGTGGTTTCCCGTTACCTTCCTCAATATTGTTTTTAACGTGACACCATCACTTAATGGCCCCCCCCACTGGGGTCAGGTGCCTTTGCAGCTGCCTCACTGAGGAACAGACGCTGCGTGGACTGCCTTTCATCTGGCTCCTAACCCTCGACCTATCTGGAATGGGTGACCCTACCAGGAGCAATTATTATTACTCCCGCCAGCACAGGTCTAGGGGTCATCGGAATGCACAAGCCCTTCCACCATGACAAGGTTGTAGTCCATGGGAGGGATATATATATATTATATATATATATATGTATACACACATTACATGTATACTATCTGTATATATATGTGTGTGTGTCTTGAGGAAAAGTCTCACAGATGGGAATAATAATTTGAACAGAGAAGCAAGATAGCACTAGTGAACAAAAGCACAGAAAAAACACAAACAAATATTGTTCACCTACCAGGGTACCCAGTATGTTACTCATACCTTTAAGAGTATAAAAGCTACCATAGCTCCACTGTCAATTACTCTGCATTAAATAGATCCAATTGCAGTTAAGATTTAATATCAGCAGTAGCTCTTTCAGAGCTTAAATTATACGTTATGGGACCCACACTTGCTTGTGTCTCCAATGAGTTTACAATGTACTTTGTCTCCATAAAAATTCTCTTCTTTGTTCAGTCACGTTTCATTCTTTACCTTTTTGCTATCTCATGGAATAACCTTTTCTGATGAAGAATTAGAAGTTAGAATTTCACTATAAAAAGCATATGTTATTGCATCAAACTTAGGGCCGAATAGTGATGAAGAGCAAATTAGGTTACCAATGTGCATTAACAAAATATATAAATAATGTGTTTCTGACTGATGCAGTGGTCTTGTTCTAGATTTATGACATATATTTATATTTAATTGGTGATTTGGCAAATATGAGATAGAATTGAAGTTATGGTAATATTATTGTATTCATCTATCTCATCTACCTATCTACTGAACTTGTTCTCCGTGCAAATTTGTACTGCAGATTACTAAGGTCACTGCTAAGATTTCTTGATTCACTATAGATTGTTCCAGTGCAAAGATTGATATTCAGTTCCCTCAGATACGTGTCATGATACCATAATTTGATATTCAAATATGACATTTCAATTACTCAGCTGACACTATTACAGTGGTGTGATATCTCACTGTCTTGTTCAGATTAAATTTAAAGGATTTTATTTTTATGTGAGCAGAGAGATCAACGAATGTTGAGTGGGAGCGATGTTTTTTGTGATTTTTACTGTATTCATTATGGATTGAGTCATCATTTATGAAATTTAAACTGCCATGATTGGCATTAACATCTTCTTTCAAGTGCACTAATGGAGTAAACATGAATGATTAGTACTTTTGCTAAACTAGAAACAGTAGATATGTTGGTTATTTTCCTAAGGAGGAATTGCACCGCACTTTTCTGAAACTTGAAGTTGGGGAGAATTGGCTTGTATCAAGTCAATTCCTGTCCACTCCCTCTCTGCTTATATCTGTTAACAAATGACATTCAAGAACTATGTTTTGTGAAATCAGTACTATTTTTTCTTGAGCCTTTTAGTGTACTTAATTATTACTTGAATGTGTTCACATTCAAGTAATTCACTCAGCCTAATTTCCATCGAAAATAGAGTTGTATTTATTCATTGTAAGGAAGTTATTTGTTCAGCCATTGAGAAACTACAAATTCAGATTAGGTGCTATTGATGGCAAAGATTTTACCAGTGCAATATAAAGATTATGATTAATTAATTTGAATAGCATCTAAATAATTACCCTTTCTTGAAACAAATGGATTTAATTAATAACTGCCTAATTAGTTATCTTTTCATGTATGCCCCTCACAATTCTGCATTCTTTTGGAGCTATCAATTCCTTAGCCGAAATTGAGATACAGCCAAGAAATGTGTAGGAAAGCAAAACTGTTGTGGAGCTATGGATAACTTATGGTTTCATAATTTTCCCATGGAAGTGCAATACTCAGATATTTGTTGATAATGATAATATTCCAAAGGAAAATAAACCTGCAGTGAACCAAAATTATGCAAGATTCATGGTACAGTATAAACTTAAGGCATTTGGAGTTTGTAACAGTTGTTTATTCTGAAACTGTGTATAATTAGAAACTGAGCAAAGGTGACAACAGGGAATCATGGATTTGTTGTACATTATTTTAAATATAAGGGCATATTATTACCACAAATTGAATTATTACGGAAGAATAAGTGATGATGTCATGAATGATTCAAAGGGAACCTATAATTGATGGAAAAATGTAAACAATTGGGGTTATTTACATACCTAGAATAGACTGGACCCCTGACGCTCTCAGGTTCTCAGGTTTTCAGGTACTCAGGTTTTCTTTTGATTTGTCAGGTTGGTATTCCATGAGAATTCTTGTATTTATACAACTCTTTCCTCTAACCCCATTGGCACTCTGTTGTAGGTAATGCAATTCTTCAACTTACACTGCAACTTACTGTCATTAATTGTATTCTATTGGAATCCTAAATGCAGATTACATGTGTGTGTGTGTGTATATGCATATGTTTTAAAAATGTAATGCACTCTTGAAGGATACATAAAGGAGTGGCAACAAACATTGCATATTCAAAACACTATTACAACATAAACTATATAAAAAAATATAAATATGTATATCTGTACAACATATATATATATATATATATATATATATATATATATATATATATATATATATACACAAACACTAACACAAAAAACACTACACACATAGAAACATAAAAGAAGGACACTTACATTGGATATTTACGTTTCTGTATGACGACGGCCGTGCCGTCGAAACGTAAATATCCAATGTAAGTGTCCTTCTTTTATGTTTCTATGTGTGTAGTGTTTTTTGTGTTAGTGTTTGTGTGTTTGTGCGTCGCCGGAGAGCGTCTTTTCCAAGTTTATACATATATATATATATATATATATATATATGTATATGGTGTGCGTGTATATATATGCATATATATATTAGGTTGAGGAAAAAAAATCCATTATTTTACAATAATCCTCGGTAGATGGCTGCAGTGATCGATATCTCATAAAGTATCGATCAAACAATTGCAAGTTTGTGCTCGTTGTCAAGGTGATATTTGACACTAAAAAATTATTTTGCTGCTTTTTGTTTTCCATTCAGTCGTGAATTACAGGGTGTTAACAATGGAAGTCAACAAAGAGAAAATTCGGTATATTTTACAGTTTTTCTTTGATATAGGCGAAAATTCAAGCCAGGCCGCTGAAATTGTGAATGGTGTTTATGGTGCAGATACTGTAACAGCTAATTACATGCAATTTTGGTTTCCTCGATTCCAATCAGGCATTTTTGATGTTAAAGATGCACCTCGCACAGGCGGGCCCGTTGTCGAAAATGTCGATAAAATCACAGAAATAATTGAAGTTGACTGGCATGTTAGTAGTCATAGCATCGCCCAGGAGCTAAAGATTGACCATAAAACAGTTTAAAACCATTTGCGCAAAGCTGGATTCGAAAAGAAGCTCGATGTTTGGGTGTCACACCAATTAACACCAAGAAACATGATGAATCAAACTTCCATCTGCGAAGCCTTGGGCAAATGGAATGAACTCGACCCATTTCTTAAACGGATGAAGACTAGGGATGAGAAACGGGTCACATGCGACAATATTGTGTGAAAATGATCGTGGTCAAAGTGTGGTGAAGCAGCTCAAATGGTGGCCAAACCAGGACTAACGGCAAGGAAGGTTCTACTGTGTATTTGGTGGGACTTCAAAGGACTCAATTATTATGAGTTGCTTCCGTATGGCCAAACACTAAATTTAGATCTCTGCTGTCAACAACTGGCCCGTTTGAAGCTAGCGATTGGCCAGAAGCGGCCAGCATTGGCCAACAGAAGAGTTGCTGTGTTTCATCAGGAAAACGCAAGGCCAAACACATCTGTACTGACTCTCCAGAAACTCTGGGAGCTTGGTTGGGAGGTTTTAATGCATCCACCAAATAGTCCGGACCTGGCACCAAACGATTACCACCTTTTTCTTGCATTGCAACACTTCCTGAGTGATAAGAAATTGCAATCAAGAGAAGATTGTGAAAATAGATTACTAGAGTTTTCGCCAAAAAGGACCAAGACTTCTATGAAAGAGGCATTATGAAGCTACCTTTAAAATGGCAACAAATTATACAACAATACTGCAAATTTGACCCAAATGGGACAATCATAAACATCTTAATGTATGTATATGTATGTATGTATACGTATGTGTATGTATACATATGTGTATGTAATATATATATATATATATTCAAATATGAAATCCCGCCATACGGCAAACAAATATTCATTCACACATAGAAATAGATATATGGAAAGGGGATAGGAAAACACATAAAAGACGAACGCAGGACAGGTGGGGAAGGCAGATTTGAGCAGATCACAAATGTAAAAATGTTTCCTTAACCAGGAATTGAACACTGGACCTTCCACTTGCCGGGCAGATGCGGTACCAATTACCTATGTATATTTTGTATGTATATATATGTATATTCATATGTATATAGTCACACAACACAAGGCATATTCATAAAGAAAGGCCATTTGCTTGTATTTAAATATTGGTGCTTCAGAACACAGTTTTACTCCAGTTTTACACAGTGCCACCTACTGATTCATTGAGAAGTCATAGCAGCATTTGTTTTGTTGTAGAAGTCATTTGTGTGTCCATTCGTGCAAACAACAATGTCCGCGACAATCGTTGATCCTGCCATCTGTGAAATGCATTCTGCCGTACGATTCTTGTATGCAAAAGTATTATCAGCTGCTGAAATTCATTGGGAGTTATGCCTAGTTTATGGACCTATAGTTATGAGTGAAGGAAAGGTTAGACAATGTTGCGGATGAAAGTATTCTGACCGATGAAATTGTTTCGCTAGTGGAACAAAAACTACGATGCGTTCGTCGATTGATGATTAATGGCCTGGCTGAACAATTTCCTCAACTTGGATGCACTACTGTCTACAATATTGACACGGAAAACCTCAGATACCAAAAATAGTGTGCATGGTGGGTACCGAAAATGCTCACCGACCACCACAAGGAGCAAAGAATGCCCAGTGGCCGAGTTTTTGGGTCGTTACCAACAAGATGGAGAAGACTTGTACAGTCCTGACCTTTCCTCTTCTTGCACTTGAAACAGTGGCTCAGTGGACGATATTTTGAAACCGAAGAGGAACTCAAGAACGGCCTTGTCAATTGGTTCAACTCTCATGTGGCGAGCTTCTATGCAGAGGGTTAAAGAAGGTGTTGCAGCGGTGCAAAAATGCTTAGAAGTGAACAGCGATTATGTAGAGGAGTGAAGTAGGTTTGTAGATAAGTAAAAGTGCCAATAAAATGTGTTTCGTATGAGTATATTTTTTCCTGTGACCAAACAGCCCTTACTTTATGAGCATGCCTGGTATGCATATTTTTTTTTAGGTAATCTACTGGTTTAGGTAGGTTTCTCGAAGGACACAGCTATCAAATAAATATTTTGTGCCTCTAAACAAAACACAATCTAGCAACCTACTTTGCATCAAGACCCTCTTCTTATCGGTGTACTTCTTTCCTCCCTTCATCCAGCCCAACATCCCTAGCCTGCCCTTTCCTCGTTTGCCTAACCTTCTCCCCACAACATTCTCTAATACAATCTTGAACATTCCACAGCCGATCAATATGTCCTTCATTCATTTTTCCTGCCTCCATAGGATTTCTCTCAACAAACCCCTCTCCTCACCCACCATCCCTAGTACTTCCTTGTTTGTTTTCCTATCGGTCCATTTCATCTTCTCCATTCTTCTCCATTCTTCTCCACACCCACATTTCAAAACCCTCCTATCTATGTCTATCCTCCTGCTTCAGCGACCACGTTTCTGCGCCATATAGCTAAGCTCCAGATCAAAGTTTTCAGTCTTTTCTTAACCTCCCTACTCAAAGTTCCCGTCATCAACTCCATCTTCCTTGAGAAAGCCTCCTTACCTAGCGTAAATCTTCTCCTTGCATCCCTACTACTTTGACTGTGTTCGTTCAAAACACTTCCAGATACGTAAACAGTTCTGCCTGCTCTATTTTTTCCCCTTCTATTTTAATATTTGTTTAACTCTTTGTACTTAATTTTGCCTAACTCTATGTTTACATTCTTCCATCTTCTTCTCTCATCCATCTTTGCATTCACCTCATCTGTGACCATGGATGGCTTCCTTATCCTTTTCCCGTTAACGGTTCGTATATTGTCTTTTGTGGCTTTTGATATCACTTTCTTGATAAATTCCCATTTTTCATCGAGAGTATTCGGCTCTTTACTGTCATCTATGATTTTCTCTACAGTCTGCTGATACTCCTTCCTCGCCAAACCATTTAGTGCTTCTACATTCCATTTCCTAAACCACCGACCCTGCCTTATCTTTTTGAAATGGACGTTACAGGTGTGCATATACACATATATATACACACACATACAGACATACATAAATATAATATATATATGTATGTATATATGTATATATATATGTATATGTTTATATGTGTGTGTGTGTGTGTGTGTGTGTGTGTGTGTGTATATATATATATATATATATATATATATATATATATATATATATATATATATATATATATATATATATATATATATATATATATATATATATGATTTCTTCGAAGTAACACGGAGTGTTGAATAAAAAACTTAGACAGCAACACACAGCATGAGAACACATAAAAAGAACACTCTCAATAATATCTTGATAATTTAGATGGACTCGAACTCCGTATTCTTCGGAAGATAAGATATGACTGTTTCACATACAGGATATATTCCTGTACATGGAAAATGATTTAAGGAAAAGGGATAGGAACACACACCAAAGACAAACACGTTAAAACCTTTACACGGCAAACACATTTTTATCACATGGTTATAAATTTAAGGAAAAGGGATAGAAACACTCGTAAAATATGTTCCAATCATTTATGACGGTGCATGATCTTTCCCCATATTCCTTTCCTTGTGCCCTTGTCAATATTCCATTGGTTCTTGAAATGGCTTACTCTATGCCATCTTTTGGCTAAAGAATTGGGGCAATGGGTTGCATAAAAACCCCACAGATTTAATTGTAATTTGTTTCCTTGATAACTCTATGGATATAGCATTGACCTGGCAAGTCAAAGATCTGTGGTTCGAGTCCCAGTCAAGGAAAGTTTTTTATGTTTGTGATCTGTGTGCTTGATTCCAGTAATATATATATATATATATACACACACACACACATGTTACACATACATATGTGTTCTGTTCCTGACTCCTCTTGAGAAAGGTGGTTGCACCACCAAAAATTCAAAATCAGTGATTCCCTCTTTTATGTATTTCAGTTTCTGTGTTTGTGTCCACTAGGCCATTTACATTATTATATATATATATATATATATATATATATATATATATATATATATATATATATATATATATATGGTACATGCATATTATATATATGTGTGTGTGTGTGTGCATATATGAGTATTGGTTTGCTGTAGTCATTGATGTATGCTGTAGTTACGCAATCCAAAATGTGGATACCTTGTGAGTAATTAGACCTAGGTGCCTTATATTTTGACCTTTTACTTCCATGGATGTATGTTCATAGCCTTATATGTCTAGATTTCTATTAACAGTTCAAATTTTGTGTTGATCAAGAGTGTTCATATACAAGTTAGATGAAACCTCTGCAATTCATTGCATTAGGGGATGGATACCTATTCATTGGGAAATGATGGTGAAGAGAGAAGTGGAACATTTGTTAGTAGTGAAATGAACCACTCCAATATTATATGGTTGGATTTGGCAGTATGTATTAACAAATATATTTTTTTTATTATTTACTGTTTGCTACCAGTGAGTGGAAGAATCTCTGTTTCAGGAAAGTCATAGGGGCTGGAAAATGACTCGCCTTAACCTTAACACTATTTTTCTGAAAAAAAATTAAACATATCGTCTCTGATGAAAATTTCTTTGTGGAGGCTATTTGACATGTTATACCGCAACTGTTTTAAAGACATAAAAATCATTTCCATCTTATTATCGTTACCATGAAAAACAGGTTAGAAGGCTGTGCATAGGCTCAAAATTCTTCTGTTTCCTGCTAAATTGATGAGGGTTTTTTGACTTTTTCATTCATATTATTATCAAATCATTTTCGAATGCTTGTATTTTTAATAGTTCTGGTCTTTAAGAATAACTAAGTTTTAATATATCAAATGCATTTAGAACTGTTCATTTGGACGAACTTCAATTGCTTTGCAGCTTCTTTCCCATTATTTGAGATTTCACATAACTATTATGACGTAAACAGATCTCTGTGATCCCAATGAGAAGTAATGCAACCCATTGATTTCCTTGAGAACAGGCTACTTTGTATCTCACTACTCATTTGGATGTCCTCTTTCTGGTCAATTTAATTATTGGTGGCTGAAAGTCTTCAAACTCAGGTCTCATGTTAGATGCACACAAAGCAATTAGGCATTTACGATGACAAATAAAAGACCAGCATTACTTTTAAACTATTGGACATTTTCAGCTCTGGAATTGAGGTAGAGCTGATGAGTGCTCCTTTAGAAACTGCACCGCCCCACTCCTAGTGGAATTACAGTAATTTATTATTTTTGTATCGAATGAAAATAAATTTAAGGTTGTGGACTTTTCAGCAGTCTGATTTTTATAAGTTCTGCATACCTTTTCAAAAGTGCTAGCTGTACAAGTTTAAGCTTTTTGTAGGCTTCTTGAGTGACTCATTAAAACTATGATATTTACAAAATCGAAATAATATGCTATTCACAAAGTTAAATTATCTGAGAATGGGCATCAGCTCAATGTTGTAAGTTAAAGAAATAACCCTTTTACTTCCTGGGCACGCGTCATCCCACATTAGACCAGCATCTTTTTTCAAGAATGTTTCTTACTAATGTTAAAAATCTACCATGACTGCAGATTTCCAGTTTCCTAGGCACTTATAAATAGTGAGTGTGCATAAATGGCAATTGTTTAAAGGATAGATGAAAATTAGAGTTTATCATAATATACTTTATGATTCCCAATTATCTATTTGGATCAATTTTATTCATGCAGTAATATGTTATTAATATGCATGTACTTAATTATCATGAAAAAGAAATGCCATGGAAAAATGATAGATTTCCCATTTCAATTTCAGATGAGCTATGATGAGCTACTCAATAAAGTTCACTTAAGGAGTGCTTTGTATTTTTGGGACCTTGAGAGTATATATTACTCTTTCCTGTTCATACTCTGGATATCTAAGTTTCAGAAAACCAGCATTTTCTATCTCATACCATGTTTCTTGTAGTTCTAGCTCGTCATTTGGAATTGCTTCAATAATACTGCCATCAATCTGAGGACATGAGTGCAGGGAATAAACAGATAGGAGGCATATTATTGGAATAAAAATCTTTATAGTGACCAAATGAATTAAAAATATATAATTACATGAGAAGAATAATTGGAAATGTCAGACAGTATTAAGCACAATTGATAAAAATGAGACTCATTATATATGCTAAGAAATTAAAAGGATCAATGAAAGAAATGTGTATTCATTTCAGTTTGAATTGGCCTATATTTAAATAATTCATACACGTTAAGGAATATTATCCACCTTTTCAATGATAAATATTCTAAACTGATTGTGAAAAGGCCCTCTACAGCATGAATCCTACCAAAATAACTCGGAAAAATACAGCCATGGTAATAGTGAATGGAAGAAGTTTGCTACTTTTCATTATTTCTCATAAAATCAGATAAACTTATGGAAAAAAATGAAGGTGGGTGGAATGTTAAGACAAGTGCATTTATTCCTCATATGTTGATACCTAGGATAAAAATTCTAGTGTAGATTACCCCTGTTCAAATTCTTCAGGCAATAGCTGCCTTCACAATCAAAATATTTGGAAATTCACCTTGATGGGATATAATGAATGGGAGATTGCTGAAAGTGACATTTGCAGACAAAATATTAATAAAAGCTACTCTTAGGTTAATCGCTAACCATTTGAAATTTAAATCCGACCTATTGCTCAGAACAAGAAAATTATATATTTCTGGTGTATACCCACCAGCAACACCCATGTTTTTCATGTAGTCAGGTTCCTAGTTTTCCCTACTAAGTCTTGCCATGTTTGTTTCTGTTTGTTTATGTTGCTACTTTGTGCACTGTATGAACCATTTGTTTCATTAGTTTATGTATTCAATATAGGTTCCTAAAAAGTGGAAAAGAGTACTTGAGCATGATCATTCTAGCCAATGTGAATGACACAATTGTGTGCTTGTTAAAAAACAAGCAAATAACCATAAAGAGTAGTTGTAGTCCTGAAATTCAAAACTTGTGGCAAGTTATTTTAAGATGCGAGTGCAGTACTTTAGCACTGAAATGAATGGTCAGCAACTATTTCTTAATGGGAGATGGCAAGTCAATTGCTAATTAAGAAAAGTATTCTTTTATCACGTAGTTAGGGTTAACGAAAATGTGGAAGTTAATGTTTCCAGCAGCAAATTGAGAAGAAAGAGGGTATGGTAATGTAATCATTGACAAATGACTAATTAAAGTCTGCAGAGTAATTTTAGTGTAATATGGAAAGTACATGGAAAGGAGGCTCATGTCTAAATTCCCTTCACTAATTAAAATCATATTCCAAACTCTTTCATTTATGTCTTAATTTTCCCATGAGAAATAAGGTGTTGTAGCAAAGGAACAAAACTACAAAAGTGGATTTATCATAGCAACCAGATATTTTCATATATTAATTTAGTTCAGAAGTTTTGGATTTCTTTGGGCATCTATTTAGTTTTCCATTATTCTCTGGTGTTCTGTAATTTAACACATAGCATGCACCTCTCTGATGACTTTGCCATTATTTGGCTATCGTAAGTGCCCTCAACTTCTTAGAGATTTTTAGCAATGACATTCAGAAAGGCTAATGGCTCTTTGAGTTTACATCTGTCAGGGTATGTAATAAATGTGTTAAGCCTCAGAGATAGAGCTTAGTTGCTATGTGTCACATTTTTAGTATTATCTTGGCGTTCAGTATCTGAAAAATAATTTTCATTTTTAGTCACTGGTTGGACTCTTAAGTTATATCTCTTGGGGTTGTACCTTAATTGGATTTGAAAAATTCTGAACTTAGTTTTATGGCTCTTCAAAATATACCCACCAGTTTTGCAGTAATGACGGGAAGTCACGTTTTCATGAAATTGTGCTGGTGTTAAACTTTAAATGTGCATTCGTGTGATGTTATAGTCAAATGCCATTGGAGACATCTCAGGACTAGAAGTTCTAGGTTTAATCAAAAATGTCTTTCAAATGATTAAATGAGATTGTACATGTTACCTTTTGTGGTAGTTTATTGCCATAGGAATTCCCAAACAGGCGATAAAGAAGAGTAATGAAACCATGAATTTCAGCACAGTTGTGTCCTTATGAGATGAATATCATTGTCAGTAATATGATAAAATCTCAGTTGACTTGTGAAAAAAAATTTGACCTCACTACTACATCAGCACATAAATAATAGATACAGACAAATAGTGACACATATAAGGAGTGTATTTTTATGTAAAATCCAATGTTGTAATTTTTGCTTGCAAGAAAACTTTGACGCATGAATTTAATGATTTCTTTTGAGTCACTCTAATGCTCGCTGGTTGGTTGTGAATCCTAAGAATATGGTTGAAATTTAGGCTTAGCAAATACTGAAACAAACATTTGATACTAAATAATCTCATTTTATTTTTTTATTAATTCGGGAATTAGAGTTCATATTTCCTTGTATTCACCCTATACTTGTACACTATACACTGAAATTATTTCAATCACATCTAATTCATGATAGTTTTTCATGAAGTGCATTTTAACCAAGTGGTGCCAGTTGTAATGCTGTATGACGGATACCCAAATAACATTAATTTTTATATGGTTTCCTAAAAGTCATCATGCGTAAGAAATCTTTAGAAGTGATATAGTGAAAAGTGACTTTAGTTGATTCTCAAAGAAGCCTTACTACACACTACAGAGGAACTGCCTAACAGTTAAAGGAGGTAGTCAGTAGGTGACAATTCAAATTTTTCAGTTTTTCACTGGGGTATCATCGATACCATTTAGGTTTTGGAGATTGTTATCAAAGAAAATTGAAGGATGTGTCATCAACATAAAATGAAAGGTTACTGTGAGTGCAGTGACATTTTTCATTTGTAATTTTGTACATGATTATTTAATCTGATGGCTAATAATATAGTTTGGCTCAGCATGGTTGAGGCATTAAATGGTGATTGCTGGAGAGTCCCAGATACACCCAGGAGGACATGGCATTTTCTAAATTGCCAGAGAAATATACTTACATTTTATTGACAAAGATGCATAATGCCTTGCACTTGGATTTGAAAGTAAAAATATGCATATTAAATCAGCTTGCTCACAATCATAAGTAAAATTTTATTAACATAACAGTTTCAGGCTTAACTTTGTGGAATTCCTTCATGATGAGGGTAGAAAAAGAAACTTTGCACTCCCATAAAGATTCCTTCCTACATAAAGATTTAATGCTTCACGTGGTTTTGATCATCATCAGGTGATGATGATGTGCAGCATGGAAACCATGGTCGTGTGAAGTATTAAATCTTTATGTGGAAATTCAAAGTTTCTTTTTCTACCCTCACAAAATTTTATAGTTGGAATGGCAATTTCCATTGATAGTACATCAGGAGTGCCATTGTACATAGGCCTTTGAAGCATACTGAAATAAGTGGTGTGAGCCTGTTTCCTCTGCTTCTCTCACAATGGATTTAGTGCCTGCATGGAAGAAAATTCATTCATTTATATATATATGTATATATATATATATATATATTAGGTGTGTGTGTGTGTGCATTCATATACACACTTGGACACATACATACTCACACACAAATATATCCTTGATCGAGTTGCTGGGGCCCTTGTATCCAAATTTCATTTTCTTCTATTTCATGAAACAATGATATTGGTATTATATTTTAAATTGTAAATATATAAGTGAAAACTTGAACAATTGTGGTATGAGTATGTGATAAGCAATCTGCATGCATCTTCAGTAAATATTTACCCCTTTAATCCCAAGTTGGAGCGTGAGTTGAAGGTCAAATGTTCACAGTATAAAATTATATTCAGGAACAGTTAAACTCCTTAGTTCCTTCTCAGTATCTCTTTAACCAAAATTGGTAAACTGAATGTGATTTTGCATTGTTTAAATCAAATATACCAACTTGGATTGAAAAGGGTATAAATACTGTTATGATGTAATTTCCTAAGAGAGCATATTTCACAACAATGTTCATTTTGTGTAATGTTGTTAAAACATACAAATAATATTTTTTACCATTGTGAGATTTATACTAAGCACATGTTGCAGCCACTGTTTCAGTAAAGACTGCATGAGCGTAGTGATTGTAATAATATTCCAAGTGCCATTTGCGACTGTTTCCATATACTTGGTTGATGCATATTTCAAGTACAGTACAAGGAGTCATGCTTGGGGGTTAAAAACTTTCAAGTTGTTGAAATGAAAAATATTGGGTTTTATTTTCCATAAATTACTTTCCTTGCATTGAGCATGTGACATGAGACTTTGCTCCAGTGTATTTCTCAAAACATTTAAATGAAAAAGCAGAGAAAATAACAAGTATGTATTAGTTTTGGGATTCTTTTAGAAAGTCATTTATTCAGGTTAGCAAATTTTACACTCAATGAATAAACCATAGAGCATCATACTGTAAATTGAAAGCTGCATCATTCTCCTGTTTTCTCCTCTGCACTGAAGTGTTATATATTGGCGCTTACCTTTTATGTTAAAGACAGTTAATTTCTTAAACTATGCCATTTTCCCCTCGTCATTCCCAAACGCATAACTTTTACTGCCAGAGTGGACCTTGGCAAACCACTTAATCAAATTGGACAGGGGTTATTTTTCATATTTTTGCCAAAATGAGTACACATTTTTTTGATCTGTTTTGATATGTTTTTCCACTTTAAAATTTGAGATTTGCTCAAGACTTGCATGACTAAGATTAATTCATTCTCATTTTTTTACTTCACACTTTTACAATTCTCCTCTAACTTACCTGTCTTAATTGTTGATACATAAATTGCCTTCTTGTGTTCACTCAAAAAATTCTTTTAGTACTATCAATTTTCCTCAGGGTAACTGCTGATTGAATGCATTACAAAGCTAACTTTTGTACTTCTCACACTCCTCAGAGCATAGAAAAATGGTGCATGGTAGGCCTTTCACCTTTAATATTCAATATAATGACCCATTATATTTGTTGCTAATACTTGAGCGAACCAAAAGAATCAGTGAGCAGCAGTGTTGATGTTAGAGAAGTGTCTCTTCAGCATAATTGTGTCCAGTAATTGGCAAAGTTCACTGGTGTGAATAGGGTTAAACCTTATCTGAATTAATAAATTCCGAACTGCTTTCTGGGTGATTGGTTCTCAGATTAATCAGTGCAGTCTTTGCGTTGAGAAATCACCAGGAATTATGACTCATAGTTGTATCAGATTTACTGCAGCATTTGAAATATAGGAAGTGTTCTGAAGCAGGTCACTTATGAAAATTTTGAAGCCTTTTTTGGCTTAAATATCTCTTGCATAGCTTCATCGATGCATTTTGTGGAATTTTAAGTTTCTTTTTGGGAATAAATAATTTTGAAGTGCATTAGATGTATGCTGGCCACTTGTTGCTGGTCATAGCAGCATGGTATATATTTTATAACATGGTTACTACATTTTTTAAAATGTGATACTACATTGTAGGTCTCCACTAATCGTACTTGAATTTAGTTGTATATGCAAAATGTGTTGGAGAAACTGCATTTAGTTGGATATGAATGTGAACCTAAATGCTATTATTATTTTTATCAATAAATAGTGAATTTCAAGTCAAAGCTATTTATTTGTTCCCATGTAAACCCGCTGCAGGAGTGGCTCCCGAAATCCAAACTAGTCAAATACCTGGCATATGCAATGTAACTCACTCCCTGAGTTCCTGAGTTGCAGATAAGTTGAATTTCCAAAGTACTAATTCAGTGGAACCTCATTTAATGAGCATAATACATTCCAGAATATGACTCTTAATGTGAAATCCTTGTTATCTCTTTTAAAAGTGTGCCTAGGTATGGGTCTATGGTTGTACCAACTAATACTTCCTAATTCTCTTCAAAGTATCAAATTGTGAAGACCTAATTATTAAATCTAAATAGGCAAACACAGTTTTTGTCCAAATTTGTGTGAAATCACCCAATAATGTCATTACATGTATGCACATACACTTTCTATAAGGGGACTATAATTATTATTGATCAACCATGCATGCATGAATCAAGCCCAACCAAATATGGTCGATCATTAGTACATATTTCTATTTTCATATGCGTAAAAATAACTACGTGAACCAAAAATAAAATTGTCACATTTTGGAGTCAGATCTTGTGATATTTTCAAATTAATATCATCTTGATTAAAAATGGTTTCCAATTCTCTCCACCTATGTCTCCTTATACCACAAGAATGCTTCACCTCAACATTTCTGGATTTAAAAGTGTCCCATTAAGCACAATGTATTTTATTTCCTCTGGTTCCTAATGCCCCAACTACATGGTATTCTTATGGGAAGAATCAACCCCAGCCATACTCTTACAAATGGGCAAGCGATGGGTGAGGAATATAGAAGGGAAAAAGAAATAAATAAATAATTTAAATTAAATAAAAATAAAATGATATTGTTGGAACAGAAAGCGAATAAACCAAAAAATGATAAAAAAACATTCTCGCTAAGCTGTGCTAGATAGCATTGACCCTCGCCTTATCAAGCACTCACCAGTCGGGGGCTTACGAGAGAATTATCTCTGTGCCAGTGGCCACATAATAAAATAAAATAAAAAATTAAAATAAATGCAATTAATCATGCTCTCTCTAGCTTGGACGCACTAAATAGCCTTGATCCTTGCTAGTCACAGGAACTCACACAACCAGGGTTTTTGAGAGGTTTCCCTCTGCTCCAGTGGCCCACTAATCACTCTCTTGCTTGGAGATGCATAAATGCCGTAACCCTTGCAAAACTCACTCACTCAATCACAGGTCAATCGTGGAATCTCTTCCGAAGTTAGTCCTGTGACTTGCACTTTGGAAAAGGTAGGTAATGTGACCAGAAGCTGACACAGTGTTTCATCTGCCAAGGAGTCCTCTTCAGCATACATGGTATTACTCTTCTCCAAGACCTTATTAAGTAAGTGCTCCAATTGATTCAAAAACAAGAATATAAAAAAATGCAAAAAATGAATTTACTCGACTAATGAGTGAAATATTATGGGATTTTACAAAAATCAACTTTGTTTTAATGAACTTCTTAATGATATTACTTATGATAATAATAATAAAATAGCAATGATATTACTCTATGTGCTAGGATGAGTTTTTTAAGAACAATTCAATTGCAACACACAGATCTTATCATATTTATCAAAGTTTAATAACTAAAGAATAGCTTTCGTCACTAAGTAGTAAGTAGAAAAGAAATAATCAGTCATGATGTTGTGTAAGTTTTACAAAGAATTGGTATTGAGTAGGAAACCAAGTATAATAATTAAATAGGAAGAGGATTATTAAAAAGCAGAGAATTAATATTCTGAGGAGAATATGGATAGCTACGCCTCAGGGTTCTCTACAGTGTGCACTATACAAAGTCAATCAATGTAGTGTAATGCTGGAGTGAAGTGGAAGCAAGGTTTCAAAATTTATTGGAGATATAAAACTATGCACACTCAATTATTTAATGACCTCTATAATGTGGTAATATGGTTGGTAGACTCTTTGGCTAGATAGAAGGGGCAGGATTTTATTACAGGTGATGCCTATAGCATCGCTCATCTTCGGTGAGATGTCATTTTAGGTGTAGTAGATCTTGGGAAAGCACAGGCATTAAGGGAAAATGAACTAGCTCCACTTTACATCACACTTGACATCATAGTTAGTCTGTTTATATCTCAATACACATCAGTGTTTTTCCACCTTTTTTCAGTAATTCAAAAATTATGATTTCAGAACGGCCATAAAATAGGCATCTGTGTTGGCGATGACCTCCTGGATAATTGTGAATGGTTTTCTGCCAAGCCATTTTTTTCATTTTGGGAAATAAAAAAAGTCAATGTGGTTCAAAACTTGTGAATTGTTGCAATAAATTAAGCTTCAATTCCATAGGTTTGTAATTAATTAAAATTGGCAATTTTCCACAAAATAAAATTTTATTAATACGACCGGTTACAATGTAACTACATCATCTTCTGGTAAAAGTCATTTCTCATTGTCTACTATATATGCTGAAAAGTAAGTAAGGGGAGGGTAGTGGAAAATGGGGGAAAGAGGGAGGGGAGGTGGAACGTGGGCCACGTGGGTGACATATGAGAGGGAAGAAAAGGTGTGGGTGAGGAGAAAGGGGGGGGGAATTAACACAGTCCAGAAAAACCTCGTGGCTGGATGGAGGGGTTGTCTCGTTGAGGGTGAACCCTCGGTGCGGGTCCACCCTCAACGAGACAACCCCTCCATCCAGCCACGAGGTTTTTCCGGACTGTGTTAATTCCCCCCCCCCTTTCTCTTCACCCACCCCTTTTCTCCCCTCTCACGTGTCACCCACATTCCACCTCCCCTCCCTCTTTCCCTCATTTTCCACTGCCCTCCCCTTACTTGCCTTTCAGCATATATGGTAGACAAAGAGAAATGACTGTTACCAGAAGATGATGTAGTTACATTGCAACCGGTCGTATTAATAAAATTTTATTTTGTGGAAAATTGCCAATTTTAATTAATCATGATATTCCACCATATCATGCCTGAAACGTCTCTTTTTATCCATAGGTTTTGCCATCGAAACTGCATTTTATTTGTAACATTAGAAGAAATTAAGTTTAGTTGATACCATGATGAAGTGTAGAGGACATAATGATGCATATATTACTACTTAGTCCACAAACACATTCAAATAATCATTTCAGGACTATGAATTGAATAGGAAGTGGTCACTGTGCATTGCAACCTTTCTTATTTTTTAAGGTGGAACATGACTGACTTTTTTCACACACCACAAAATCTGTAGGTATACATAGAAAATGCCAGGTGACTCAGAAAGGCATCCGTTAGATTATGGTTAGGCACAGGTAGGGGAACAGTGTGATCAAATCGCCCACCTTTTCAGGAGTGGATGTGGTTTCTAATCATATTTTAGTTGTTATGAAGTGCAGCATCCGTTTCAAAAGGATAAGGCAGGGGCAGGAGGTGAGGAAATGGAATGAAGAAGTATTACCTGGATTGACAAGGATGGAGTATCACCAGGCTGTAGAGAGAATCATGATTGAGGAAAAAGAGCTGAGTACTATCAAGGAAATATGGGAATTTATCAAAAAAATTATACTGAAAGCCACAAAAGAAGCTATAAAAACTGTTAACAAGAAAAGGACAATGAAACCAAGGA
Source organism: Hetaerina titia (assembly GCA_037158775.1). NCBI lineage: Eukaryota > Metazoa > Arthropoda > Insecta > Odonata > Calopterygidae > Hetaerina > Hetaerina titia. Next base: position 84,910,362 of record CM073779.1, read on the forward strand.
TCACAGATAAGATGATTAGAAACATAGATGAGAGAAGAAAATGGAAAAGTGTAAGCACAGTGTAGTTCTGGTGGTTCCAAGGCACAGTTCACAGCTATTTATTGCTGTGAAATATGATGAGAAAAAAAGATGCAAAATAGGGCCAATATACCTTCCCTGGTGACTACTTACGCTTTCAATTACATACAGTGTTTGGAAAATGAACGAGGTAAGTACATGAACCTAGCAGAGTAAAATATCTCCTTTCTACCCAAAGGAAGAAGATGACGTGGGACCCTAAGCTGATAGAAATGGTGCACCAGGGTTAGGAATTACCTCCCAATGTCTTAAGAGATAATGTGTGAGGTTCAATAGGAAAGTGAAAATACCACCAATACCAATAAAAATTGCATTCCGAGAGTTGGGCCACACATTATAAACTGTATTTCAGCTATTTTACCAGTTAAATAATAACTTATATGAAGAGATTGACATGATATTTCATGAACATCTAAATGTCATGATAAAAAGAAGCAGCCATACATGTCTACACTGTTGCAAGAGAGCCATTATGGCTGGGAGAATACTGGAATGAAGGTAACTATTTTACAGGCTGGATATATCTAAAGAGATATAAGTAAGCAAAAACATATATAAGATGCATGTTAAGTTTAGGTCAACAAAGAGAAGGCGGCCTTCCCTCCCACATAAAGTTATCAAACTTGCCTTTAACAAAAATTATGGTTTGACTTAGATTTCATACATGAGCCTTATCTTGTTCTTGTAAATTATGATTCCAAATAGATAGAACTAAGCCCACTGCAAAGGAAACAACAAGATATAAATTCCATGCAAGAGGTCTTTACTAAGCCTGAAGCTCCTGGAGTTGATTAATGCACACAACACACCCTTCTCATCACATGACAGAAAAATATACATTTGGCTACATGAAAAAGAATAAAAAACCAGCACACCACACTAATGATAATAATACGTTTATTTTCCAGCAAACTGTGTACAGTATTGAGAATACATGACCGGTGTATAGGATCCATCAATGGGATACAGATCACATAATTTCCCAAAAGTCATGCATCAAAGAGAGATGTAGTTCAGCAACTCCCCCAGGTCGAGAAACCATATAATTTATAGTATATACTAGTTAATTTCTACTAAGATATTCTGCATGCTTTGCTAAATGATTTGCAAGACCCTCAATGAATATATCATCAATATGACATCCATAATTCCATAATTTATCATGAATCTCACTACTTCAAATATATCAGTAAACAAGTCCTTCATGATTTCACACATCTTGTCAAAGATGTAGAAGACCAGGTACCCGGTGTAAATTACCTGAAACAGAAAGGGCTAGGATTAAAAAAAACTCACTCCCTATATCTATCCGGGATGTTTTGGTAACCACGTTTTGACCTGCAGCTTTCAAAAATTTAGAAGATATCTCTCAGGCAATTCAGGGTAATTCTTAATACTGATCGTCGGAAAGAACTGAACAATCATGGTTTTTCACTAAAAATAACGCCTCATTTTTCAAATAGCCTCGATCCTTAGGGAACTGCAGGGAACCCTGTATGTGAGTCAGTGTGAATCTAGTTTTCCATTTCTGTGGAGTAAAAAATCCTTGTTAGAGACACACTAGGGGGTCAAATGGTTATATTTTGCTATTGTCCCACTTCAAAACAAAAAAAGCGGCGCTGCTTAGTGTACAAATGCGGGTGCAAGAGACTTTGCTGTCTTTGATCCCAGGTGTGGAATTAATTTCCCGGAAACTTGTTGCAAACCGTTCGCCGTTTTCCCCTCCCCTTTGAACCCAGTTTCCACAATTAAAATGGCTATAGGGGCTTTCCCAAACTATTTCAATTGGATTTGCTCTAGAACAGAGTTCAGGGACCATGGGGAACGATTATTAAATGGTACCCTTCAAGCCAAGGCAAGGGTGTGTGGCAGTGGGTGATTATACACCAGTCTACTCTTGGCACAAAATACTTTTCCTCCCTAGCTTGCTCGGACAATGCTTTGTAATCCCTCTACGTTCGTAGGTAAAATATTGTCTTAAATCTGTCTTTTCTGCACGTAACCACTTTCATTCCATTTACACGATCTCTCCTACCGCGGTACAATGGGGCTAATGATTCATTTTTAACATTATCGATAGTAAGACACCCTTCCAAAATATTCAGGAGATTTAAATCATCACTCGTTTTCACTTACGTCTTTCTTCACCAGATGTGTTCCTGGATCTACAGGTCGTGCCCTTCTGTAAATCTTGGTCACCCCGTGGGAAGAGTTATAATTGATCTTATGTAATTCCATTCTTCCCACCAACTCCTTATCGTTGTCCTTCTCATAATGCTCATTTTCCCCGGTTTGTTCCGGGTTCTCTTTGTTGAACAGCAGGGAGACATTAGTCGGGTAAAATGTGAAATCATTCGCATCCAAATTTTGAAACAGAATGGTAACCATAAAGCAAACAAGTATGATTTGCCTCATAGAACACGGAGACATATTCATGGCTAAGTTCTTCTACGTAGTTAATCTTTGCAAATCGAAAATACGTTAGCAGAATAATTTTGGAAAACTAGATAATTTATAAGATTTTTGAGACCCCACAAACACTCATGTCACTTTTGTGTTTTAATTCGACCGATCACAACGGCTGCCTTGAAGTTTTCGAGCTGGCATGGGAAGGAGGGGAGGTTTAGCACACCTGCCTCTCTGTGAAATGCAGCGGCAATGTATTACATTGTATAACATTGTTTTACGTCTGAAACCGCGACGGGGGTAGCGTCTCGCTGTGAAAGCTTCTAGGCAGTCGTTGTGATCAGTCGAATTAAAACACAGAAGTGGCATTCCAAAATTATTCTGCTAACGTATTTTCGATTTGCAAAGATTAACTACGTAGAAGAACTTAGCCATGAATGTGTCTCCGTGTTCTATGAGGCAAATCATACTTGTTTGCTTTATGGTTACCATTCTGTTTCAAAATTTGGATGCGAATGATTTCACATTTTACCCGACTAATGTCTCCCTGCTGTTCAACAAAGAGAACCCGGAACAAACCGGGGAAAATGAGCATTATGAGAAGGACAACGATAAGGAGTTGGTGGGAAGAATGGAATTACATAAGATCAATTATAACTCTTCCCACGGGGTGACCAAGATTTACAGAAGGGCACGACCTGTAGATCCAGGAACACATCTGGTGAAGAAAGACGTAAGTGAAAACGAGTGATGATTTAAATCTCCTGAATATTTTGGAAGGGTGTCTTACTATCGATAATGTTAAAAATGAATCATTAGCCCCATTGTACCGCGGTAGGAGAGATCGTGTAAATGGAATGAAAGTGGTTACGTGCAGAAAAGACAGATTTAAGACAATATTTTACCTACGAACGTAGAGGGATTACAAAGCATTGTCCGAGCAAGCTAG